>CANXYC010672421.1:0-18159 GCA_948193065.1 Aleurites moluccanus
AATTAATTAGGTGCCAACAAGATACCTAATGCCTTTTGACCGTAGACTTTCTTGAATCTCTGGAATGACAAGAGTAGCATTTAGAAGCCTGGATATGGTGACAAGATCACAGATCTAGAAAATTAACAAAAATGTTATGAAATCCCATTAGAATTAGTAGTTAAGGTGACATTTATGCAGTAAATGAATCATACCGAAGATCTTGTCTTCTCAAATCCACCAAAAATTTTCGCATAAATAAAACCATTATTCTTTTCATTTGGAGCTGTAAAAATAAACAAGAAAAAGAAATTAGAAACACGCAGATGAAAGCAAAAAAGACAATCCAATAACAAACAGAAGACCAACTAAAAAAAGTATAAATTAAAAAAAATGCAATTGCATTCCACAAAATCATGATCCATGACTAGCAGTCTAAAGAACATAGAGCACTTGATAGTGCACATAGCATGCTATTCATGGCCATCCCCTTTGGGACATTTTACACTCCTTATATCTAAGATGTTTCATAATACAACCAAACATCTCCAAGACCTCATGTTGATTCTACAGCATCAGATGCTTAAACAATGCCATCATGTTTTCAAGAGCAGAATTTTGAGTGCAATTCTATAACCTGATTATTACACATCTTACATCTAAAATCCACCAATATTAATTATATGAGATAAAAATATAATCATAATAAATATGTAAGACAGTTCAAACACAAAAATAACAAAACTAACACACACACACACACACACACACACACAATTATAATTGAAAATAATCAGCAGATATGTGAGAGAAGAAATTATTCCACAATTCCCAAAAGGCACATGAATTTTGAGAATGAGAATTCATCAAATTCACATAAGATTCATGAAAACAATATATCATCATAAAAGGACACAAACACTGATGCCACCAGCAAAAATAATGGCATTGTGAATGAATTAAATCCTACTACTAAAATTTCCCATCCAAAAGTGCCAAACAGTAACCAACAACTACGAACGACCCCACTCATATGATAAATTTACAAAACCTATCTGCATCAATCAAACAGAACAGTTGAACATAATTATGCGTGGGTCATATAAAATGGAACCCATTTAATTTTCAAGAATTATGAGATAGCTAGTCATCCATCACACAGTATGTCAACAAATTCCATCAAGGACGAATATCAAACTAAACAGCTTGAGTGAGAAGCAATTACCATGATAGCTGCCTCTAGGATTGGCATAAGGCTGCAATGACTCTAGGGGCTTCACAACCCCCCATAACTTCTTATTTCTAATATATCTGACACTCTGCAAAATCACCAAAAACACAATAAAAATATATAAAATTGATAGAAACAAAAACAGAATAAGCATTAAAATCGATTAGCAAAGCTGACCTGCGTTTCTGGCAAAGGAGGGAAATCGAGACTGGAGTACTTTCTCGGAGTATAAGTCACAAAACCGGAACCCGAAAACTTGGTAATAGAAAGGTGAATAACTAGAGATCCCGTAGATAGTATCAGTACTAACAAAGCTATCCATTTTATCTTGGATTTGAATACCATCTTCATTCATACCAAAGAATTTGAATTTCGAACCACCTAAAAATCCCGATATTAAACCCCACATTTACAATCCAGAAACCAAAAAAAAAAAAATACACTCCTTCAAATTAGAAACAATGGAGATTTGATACAATTGAATGCACATTACCTGAAAAAGTTAAAAGACTTTAGCTTGTTCACAGTCAATGGATCTTAACGCAAGAGTAATTAACTCAGAGCTAGCAGATTGAGATTTGAATTCCTTTTTTTTTTTTTAAATTCTTGTCTCTGTTTTGGTTTACTCGCAGAGGAGATGCCGGAGGATTTGAAATCTCGAGGAAGAGGAACAATTCATTTCTTATATAAGAGAGAGAGAGAGACATCGAGAGAGAGAGAGAGTTGTAGTACGAGTGTATGTGTAATGAGTGTTTCTAAGTCTTCAACAAGAACGAAAATTAAGATTTGGAAGGGAATTTAGATAACAGAGATTAGGAAAGCTGAAAAGAAAACAAAAGATGCAGTAATTTGCTATTTTTGATCTTTTTTTTTTTTTTTTGGATAAAAGGGATTTGTAAACGGACATGGACACACTGATGCTTTGCAATTTGAAAGGAAGTACTGTTTGTACACGCGTTTGTCTGTCTACAATTTCTTAATAAACATTAAAATACATATTTATTATTAAAATAATAATGGGAAATTTTCTTGACGTTTACCCTTAATTTTCCATAAATAAATTATTTTTCCAAAATAATTAATGATATTAAAATTATTTACAAAACTGGAAATGCATTTTACTTGAAATTTATTTACAAAATAATTTTAAATTTAAGACTTGAACTGAAATTTTGTAATTTAAACTTTTCACTCAATTCATATAAAATGACTTTAATGTAATAAAAACAGTAATTTTTATTTATTTAAGACTTACCTACATTATATGATTAAATGTAATAGCCAATTGTTCATAAAAGAATTTTGCAGTTTTCTTTGATATTAAAAGCTCTTGGATTAAATGTATTACAACAGATTAAGTCACTGTATCCCATTTAAGCTCACAAGCTTCTCCATTGGGACTCAAATCCTGAAGTGAATTGTGTGGTTATTGATTGGTATCCATAGAAGCACACCAGGGAACCCTCACAGAACTTCGTCGAAGCCACAATTCATGCATAACCATATAGAAAGCATCATGATCAACTGGGGGGAAATGCCACTGGAAATGCTTTCGTACCTTCAACACATTATTTTGTAACATCGAATACTTGTCAGAACTTATTCCTTTAAGGGTTTTCTTAAGCAATGGAATGTCTAAAGTAGCAACGACAACCGAAAAGCTCTTCCAATTTAGAATGTCTGCAAATGGAAGATCGTAATGGTTGGCGATAATAACTGGGACGCATCCATAATATAGAGAATCTGCAATGCGAGCTGTGTTTATTTCAAAGCCTTTGACATGGAGGCAGAACTTGCTCCCCAGAAGTTCATCTGCATAAGGTGTTTTGAGTCTACCAAAATGGACAGAGATCTCTGAGTCATTTCTCCAAACTTGAAGTAGCCTTTCACGGACAGGAGAATTGATTGATCCAGCAAAAAAAGCAAGTTTCTTCCTGTCAACACATTATTCAATTGAAGATAGGTAAGTTTAAGAATATACAGGAGCTGTTGCAATGACAATTCACAGTGTATGTTACCTAGTAGATACCAGTTTGTTAAGTTTCTCTCTCAATGTCTGTTAGTAATATGATACATGAAAATTGCAATTGAAAAAAAAAATATGCTTATCCTCACCTTTTTGATGAAACAAGGCTAGGAGGATCTTCCTGTCTAGGCCAAACTTGTGGCAGAGAGGCATCCTTGTGAGCAATGTATCCAGAAAGGAAATAGCTTGAAGAGCAGACAACTTGAATGGCATTAAATTTCACTTGCTCTGCTTTGTCCATTGCTGACCGTCCAATAGAATGACAAGCCACATAAAAATGGTCAGCTCCACCACTCCTATTCCAGTATGGGTACTTGTGACTCATATTAAAGATGTAATCTCTTATGAAATCTTGGATACCTCCTACACCAACTCTGGGGTCATGCCGCAACCTTGCAATGGAAAAAGGCAGAAAGAAAAGATCTGCTTCTGTTGGATCCTTTGTGATGAAGTGACTTTTCATAAGGACCTTCTTGAAGTAACTTTCACTGGCATAATTACCCTCAGGTTCAAAATCCACCGGCAAGAGCGCATTTGCAAATGGATCATTTCGCCTGTGAGGATAAACATATATCTTAAAGCTCCTATTCATTTCTTTATAGTCTTCCAGAAAGATTTCTCTATCATGGAACACGTCGTTATTCACATAGATTCCTGAATCATAAGAACCAACAGTTTCCAGATCCTGGTGTTAAGAAATATAAGTTTGTGCATACCGACTTAACTTTCTTTAGCCTCCCTATAACCCCGCCACATAAGAAGTTGTTTAAGCTCCAAATAAATCATAAGGTTAAATCAATAATAAAGGTCCCGCCATTTAAAAACATGAACAATAATAAATCAAATTTTACTCTCATTCTCCAGATAGGTGCTAAATTCTTTCAAACCTTCTCTTAGGTTTATGATACATACATTCCATGCAGAAGGTCCAACTGGCAACTGCTACAAATGCACCATGGATATATTTTAAATGTGAAATAAAGTTGAAACTTGAATCTAATTATATTGGATAAAAAAGCACCAGCTAGCGAGGGAGAGGCATGAGAATATTACAGAAGCATGATAGCAAAATCCCACAATTTATTCAGTATGACAGACAAAACTTAGACATTATCATCCACCAAGATCAGAACAGTATTTTTTAAATCAGACGGCCTATTCCCTCTGAATCTATTTTGATACATGAAGGGTTCAAACAGCACAGGTAACTAACAGATTGTAAAGATTTAACCTTTTTCTAATGTATCACTGTTAATGCTACTTTTTCCTGCAAAATTGGGTGCGTATATTGTACAAACATAACATAACATTGGTGCTTGACATGGTTACCTCTCAAACATTAATACGGATAAAACACAAAGCAAAGATGGATACGAACAAAGGAAAATAAGAGAAAGGAGAAAGAAGCTCCTCCGGACACTAACGAATTTTTACAATGTCAGAGGAAGTCGTGGGCTACTATCATTCAGGACATGATAGGAAAGGTTTTGATAAACCTAATACACACATAAAAAAATAAGTTATTCAATTGAATGAAGAAGCCAAAATAATCCCATTTTGGCTTCTGGAATTCCAATTCATTCTGCCAAATTTCTCTTTATTTTTCTCTCAGAAATCCAACTTGGAATTTTATTGAGTAATTTATTATTATGAAAATAAATTTACCTACAAGATTTAACTTCTCAATTTCCTTAATAATCAGTTGATTACTACTTAGTCTAGCAATCACAATTAGGAAGAAATTGGTTCCTCACAAAACTCCATTCTGCTACAATTTTTACCAGTCAATTCAGTAAACTGATCAAGGCTGCAAGCTCTTGTTACTTTGCATATTATAATTTGACAATCGCTAGTTTAGAATTTGGAAGATATATTACACAATTTAAAGGCAAATGAATTTCTCAGCCAAAGATAAGCAAACAAACGAACGAACGAACAAAATTCCACCCCAGAAAACTATGCAAAAACAAAAGTGCGCTTTAAATTGCACATACCATTAAAGCTCAATTCAAGCTTAGAAGACCGTTGACTTTCATTTCCACCACCACCACCATTCTTCTCCAACTGACTAATTCTGGGCAAACGAACAAATGGGTTTTTAGAATCATTGTAAAATGGAACTGAGATGGTAATTTCTTGAGTGTTTGATGAAGACCCAGATGGGAGATGGGGTTTTAGGCGCAGAGTGGAAGGGTGATGATGATTGGAGAAGAGATTAGAGGTAGTGGAGATATAAAAAAGAATGAAAAGAGAAGTAAAGAGAGCCAAGCAAGTGGGTATAAAGAAAAACGATCTGAATGAAGGAGAGAATCGGCGGTGACTGAAGTAATAAAGAAGCAAGGAAGTGTTGGCCATGGAGAGGAAAGGTTTTAGGTGCCCCCCTCTCTTTCTGGTAGGCAATGGGTATTTGCATAAGAAAAAGAAATGTAGAAAACATAAAGAAGGACAGCTTTTTGGGGATTCTTTGATTTGTTTGCTTGCTGAGACAAAAGCAAAGAAACAGCTATGTAGTATGGACCGGTCCCAAATCCCTCCATTTATGTATAATATTATTATTTCTTTAATATTTTATATTAAAAATTTAAATATTAAACATATTTTTTTTTTTTAATTAAAATTCCATTGAAATGGAAACTCTCAAAAAATCTCAAAATTCATCATGGCATTGCCGAACTTGAATAAATATCACTTTCAATATAAATACCATTAAATATAACAATTATTCTTACATATTCCTAATTATTAGGTATAATATGCTACCTCCATTTTTAAATAAGAAATATCGTTCTAGATAAAAAAAATTTATTCTTAAATAAGTATTATTTTTTAAAAATTAATATTATATTAATATATTTTTTTTAATTTTAACCTTTAAATTTATTATTTTTATTTAATAACTATAAAATTTTATTTCTATAATAATAAATGTATTTTGATAAATAATTTTTTTTTCTATTTTCAAAATAATTTATTATATTTCTTAATTTTTATAAAAAAATTTAAACGATACTTATTTAAAAATGAAAATAGTATCCCTAAAACAACTTGTATGATTTGTTTCTAATCTACTCACATTACATCCCATTAGTGATGTTTTTTTATTAATTGATAGTTATTATAATTAATTTTCTCCGTCTTGAAAGCTCCAAGATCTAAAATAGATTTGAATCTCCAATGGTCAACTACGTGCCATAATTTTAAATTATATTTATATTGGTTTTTTATTTTTAATTTATAGTATTTATATTATTTGATAATATTTTACCTTTATATGACGTCATTATAAATATTAACTGATAAATAATACAATAATTCAATATGAATATATACATAACAATACCCAATAAATTCTTTAAATTTTCCACATAAATGGGAATAGATTATGAACCTCTTTCCAGGCCAAGCTCCTTACCGGCTAGGCTCTACCAAAAAATGAGGAAAGCCCAACAAAAATAACATGATAATGTTGGTCAGCAGAATTAAAGTAGACGCAAAAGTAGAAAGAAAGAAACCCAACTGAATATCTATTTTTTTTTTTTAAACATAAAAATTAATTTTGAAGTTTGTGATTTTCTCTCAATATGTGATTTATTTTAAATAAAAAAAAATACATAAAAATTAACTAAAGGGTAGTTGAAAAATAAAAGAAAAGAAAAAGAAGGGTAGGGCCATATATATATTAATATACAACAATATATATAAACCAAATTTCTAAATTAGAATGTTCGGTCAGCCACTGGTCTGATAAGCATGTGACATATGATAAATTTATCTTCCCCGCTAAGCACCAAAAGTATATTCTGAAAAAGCCTTTCATTTTTTGTAAAATAAAATCTTGGAATCTTCCCATTAGATGTAAATTTCCTCTTCTATATAAGTTTTCAAGGTTCTATGATTACTCCAAACAAAGTCACTGGTTTTTTCGAGGCGTAATGAAGAAGAAGAAGAGGATTGCCCACGTAGCTTCAACCAAATAACCAATATTTTTTTAGCTTCACTCGCATTTCCAGGTTAATTTATCTCTTTCTGCAACTTTTCTGAAAATTATTGTTGTTTGCTTCTTCTTTATTATTATGTTTTGTCAATGGATGGGTTCTTTCTCTTTTTGCTTTATATTGCTTTCATAATTGTTGTTGGAGTTTATAGTTGAGTTGATTATGTACTTCCCTCATATTATTACACTGAGCATATGTGAGTGGGAGAGAAGAGTACACAAGGTAAGATTTTTTAGAATGGGATATTTTCTCATATTTAAGAAATGATATAAAAATTTTAAAAAAAATACTATAAATTAGAGAATAAAATAATAATTTTTTAAAATAAAATAATTATTTTATTAATTTTAGTAAATTATAGGGATTGAATAGTAATTTATCTAAAAAAAATTTAAAATTAGAGGATAAAAAAAACTAAAAAAATATATAATTAAATAATACTTTATTAGGGACTAAAAATTAATTTTTCAAAATAAAATGATTATTTTATTAATTTTAAAAATTAAATAGTAATTTTACATTAAAAATTTAAAAATTAAGGAAACACATATTCTTTATCTTGCAGTATATCCGCCTCTGAAAATGCAACCTTTTTATTTTTTATTAATTATTATTTTATCATAATTAATTCAATCTTATAATTTTATAATTAACATATGATTTTAATATTATTAAATCAAAATTCACAACAATGAAAATACTTATGGTTATAAAATTATATTATTATTAATTCATTTTTTTTAACGAGTATTAAAGACGGTTATTTTAAATAAAGTATAGTTATAAGTAGGGATGACAATTTTGCTCGACCAACCAGATACTCGTTTCGTCTTAACTCGAATGATGTGGATAATATCCATTTCGTTTAATAAATAGGACGAACGAGTTTTTTATTTTGAACTCACATCGGATTCAAGTTGAATTCGGATGTAATACTCATCCTGAACCCGACCCAATACATATATATATATTTTTTAATTTATAGTTATTTTTATGTGAAATATAAATTTTATTATATGAATATTTAAAAAATACATAAATAAATAAATATATATTTTTACATAAAAAAGTAAATATATAAACGAGTATTATTATACCCATTTCGTTCCGTATTTTTTAAATAGGTCGAATTCGAATTTTATAAAATCTATCTCAAACCTGACTCGTTATTATCTCTAATTATAAAAATAATTATGTTAGAAAAATATAAATAAATTAATATAAAAAATAACTAGATAAAAAAAAAGATTTTTAATATAATTATATTACAGTCATTATCATCCTAAATGATAAATCAAAATCTCAATTTTTTACTCATTTATTTTATTTTTAAATTTATTTATTTAATATTATATGAATTTTCAATTTTTAATACACACATACAAAAATCATTGTTCATTATGTTTTTTTTTTTTAGGTCAATTAAGTGTCACTAAAAGTAAATGCGTAGAAAAAGTCACCCTCGGGTCAAAAATGGTGTCATGCATATATAATAGGTATTGCTACCTACTCATTGTGATATGCTTTGGTATCATCAACCTCTCATACGCAACCCTTTTATCATCTGCCCTTCATTTGTCATAAACAAGATATCAACAACCTCCTTTATATGCCTCTGTTATTTTATAATTTTCGCCATTTTCCTTTTTATTTTTAACTTGTTAGTGTATAAGAAGATTAGGTTGAGAAAATTCTTAGTATTTTATCTTATATATACACTTTCTTTTCAAACTTGTTTTCCCAATAATTTTAATTTAACAACCCTATAACATATATGAATGTTATTAGTAAAGTGTATATCTCATAACAAGAAAAAGGAAAAAAATCTATAACACATTTGAAAATGTATGTAACTACAATTCATGTACATACACCAAAACAATACTATTTCATTGACTTGTTTTGTATATATATATATATATATATTTGTTAATATTTTGATTTGAATATTTTTTATTTATTTAATCACATGCATTCCCATCTCAGTTGATTTGAATATTTTAAATCATCTGAAAATGAAATATAATTTTTAATTAATATTTATTATTTATAAAATAATTATTTAATTATCTCAAAACTTGAATCAGAATAAATTAATTAATTCGGATTAATATGTTTAAGCAATATCCAATTATTTTTAATTCTCAATTATCACATTAATTAATAATTAATTTTACTTCAGAGTCTCTCCCTCTCTCTCTCTCTCTATATATAAGCTAATAAATAAAAGTTATGATGAGGAATACAAAAATAGATACAAATTTGAAATTTTGAAATCTAACACAAAGTGTCAAAGGTCATTACTACATTTTGCGAAAGGAAACTATTCTTTCCAAATTAGATTATAATGCCGTATTAACAATTATTTAGATAGTGTTTGATAATATTTTAAAATTTCAATTAAATTAAAATTTATTTAAGATGAAAAATCAAAATTTTAAATTTAAATTTACAATTTAAATATTTTTATAATTTATAAATTTTATCGCTAATATTATTCAACATTTAAAACTTAACATTTAAATTCTCAATACCTAATTTTCAATTTTACCATACGCCACTTTTTCTAAACCAATTGTTTGACTGCAAAATTCACAACTTCACCCTTTAGCCTTCAAATCTCCAAACAATTAATAATGCCTTTGTTCATTATAGTTAATAAGTTCCACTTTGACAGTACTCCATCGAGGGTCTAAAACATTGATAGTTCACCATTTTCTTTTTTATTTTCAAGGCAAAAAAGCTTTATACTCCCTTCAATATAAAAAGGCTTATAATTAAATATGGCTACAAGTCACTGCAAGACTAGAGATATCTCATCTCTTATTAATGTGTGATATTATTGGTACAGTATCATAAATCTCCAACCTCCTATAATTTACAATAATAATTAAACAATGAAAACTATGGAGTTGAGGAGTTATTATGCTAAAAACACAATAATTTCTATTGTGTTGTTTTTTTAGAATTTAAAAAAATTTTATAAATTTTTTTTAAAAATATAATATAATAGTATTTGTTATAACAAATCAAATGATATATTTTTTGTACGAAATAAAAAATAAATTAAAAAAATATAATATAAGTGTGTTAAATTTAAACCGTTAAAATTTAATGGTTTAGATTTAACATACTTCTAACATATATTTTTAGATTCATTTAATTTTTATTTCATATAAAAATATATCATTTGATTCGTTATAACAAATATTATAATATTATAATTTTAAAAAATTTTTAACTCTAAAAATCAACATAATAAAAATTATTGTATTTTTAGCACAATAACTCTTTGACCAGAAAATATGTAGCCAAGAGAATGGAAAAATATTCTACTAAAAAAACAATCCTAATAATTAATTCATTGGAAGGTGAACATTTTAAATTAGGCCGTGTTCATTCATTTTTTCATTCTTAACTATTGAATGTGATATTCATAGCCTATCATAACCTACAACTACAATAAATAAATAACAAAATTAAAGACGCTTACCCTAAGATTTCATAAATTATTTAAAATTCTTCAATAGTATTACTATCTATTGGACATTATGTTTTAAACTGTTATTTTAAAATAAAATTATATAAAAATAATAATTATAAATTTTTTAAGGCAAAATTTTACATATTTTAATAATAAAATAACAAAAAACATCTAAATAACACACCCCAAATGCTTTTTTAACATCTAAATTATGTTGTTATAAAAAACTAATTTCAATTTCAATGACAAACATATTCTTTATCATTCAATGACAAACTATAATTCTTTTCCCAAACAGAGTGTTAGCGTTAAGAATTTTGGTTGCTTTGAGTGCTTCTGACAGGGAAAGGAAACAGACAAAGCCATATTTCCATGAGGTGTGTTTTCTTAACTTAGAGGGGATGAAGACGTCATAGACTCTTCCGCATTTGGAAAAAATGGGTTTGATGCTAGATGTCTGAACTTGAGAATCCAAGTAATCTATAAAGACCGAAACAAATTTACATTTCCTGTTTGCTTCTTAAAAGGTTTGTGAGGATAGGTGATTTCGGTAGGGTAAGGAATGGGTGGGTTTATCGACCCAGCCAGAAGGGCGAGGATGCTCTCTCACAGAGGTTTTCATTTTTAGTGAACAGAGGTTTTTATGATTATATCATGGTTTAGCATGCTGATAAATATTCCTGTATAGTTAAATATTGCAAAAAGCTTGAAACTTAAATCATATAGTAGCATTCACATAGCTTCTGGTTTTCAACAATATCAACTGGACAACTGTACTGACCATCATCATCGCTGGCAACCAAAAAAAAAATACAAATGGTTTATATATAAGTTTCGACCGTGGGTCTTTTTCTTATTCTTATATGCATGGACAACTCGTGTAACAACATAACATGGCATGTCTCATGAGGATATTATCTATGATCTAGCTTCTTTTTAAGTTATATTCTTCAAGTTAGGAAATTAGAGATAATGCTCAGATATAGAATTTTGTGCAAGTACATGTTTTCCTAAATAAAATGAAAGTACGTGTGTGCATGCACAATCAAAGAACACTGCTGCTAGATTTGAATTTTGAAAACTCAAAAATTAGTTTATACATCTAGCTAGAAATAAATGCATTCTAACTTGACAGGATTTAAATTTCTAAAAAAAAAAGAATTTGTTGGTATGAAAATGGAAGATATCCTACTTATGATGTGATCAGCAATTATATATATATGCATGTACATGGGAACTCAGAAACATATATATAAATTAACATCCAAATGCAAAATATAAAATGTGTTAATTATGTGCATATGCATATCTGAATAAATCATTAGTACTGATAATTTCTTGCATTTATGCATACTTTAGTTGGTGAAAAGTATTTATTTTGTGTTATTACATGAATAAATGGACAAACAGAAAGTGATACACCAAGTACATGCCAACATTTAGGAAGAGAAGAACATTTTAATTAATATATATATAAAGCAAACTAATTTTCTACAGATTTTTGTATAAGGTCTAAATATGAATGATTGACACGCATGCAGTAAACAAATTAAGTTCATCTATAATACATTAATTCTATCAACTTAAATAACCATGCGTATATATGCAAGCACAAAAACTACATGCAAGTTAAAACAACATTACATAAATTTAGATGATAATGAAGCAAGCCCATCTGATTTTCTTAATGCATTTGCCGTACGTGATGGCTATGTTAAACCAACATCTTCATCACCAAAGACAGCCACTGAAGATGCGATTTCAGCTTCCCAGATGGGTGAAATCATATTAGGTTGTTGCTGTTGTTGCTGCTGCTGTTGATTCATGAACAAATTTTCATTTTCATTGATAAGAGAATCAAGAAACGAAGAGAAAGCATCCTCATTTCCATTTCCAGTATAGAATTCTGCATTGCTTTGTCCTTGATGATGACCATTTTGTAACTCCATAATAAGACCTTCATCACAATTAGGCCAGTAATGATTAGTACCATTATGATGATGATCAACAACTACTAAAGGGTTTTGGCGATCGTCATGATAATGATCTAGGTTAATCATACTGAAATTTTGGCTAACTTTAGTGGCAATAACTCGATAAGTCTTTCCAGTTTCTTCCAAATGATCATTAACAGATTTATGGCCAGCATTTTGGTTTCGATCTTGCCCAGTATTTGAAGAATTAGGGTTAGGGTTCAATGGCTTATGGGTTCTTGGATCAATCCCTTGACTAATTAACTTCTTGCTTAGATGGGTATTCCAGTAGTTCTTGATTTCATTATCCGTGCGACCTGGTATTCTCCCAGCTATCAAGGACCACCTGAAACCAAAATATATAAAACAATTAATTAAAAAAAAAATCTGAGACTGAAAATATTAACATTGGTAATTGAAATTTAATTAGAAACCTGGATTAGAAGTAAATCAAGAGAAAAAACAATAATAAAACCCATTTTTATTAAGAAAAGCTCCATTGCATATGTATTATAGTTCACCTAAGAAGTGAAGCCATCATATGTACCTACCCATTTATCTCCCTTCCCAGAGAGCTATGGTGCAGTACAGTGAAACAAGAAAAGAAAAATGAAAGAAAGAAAATAATTGTGAAAAATATCCAGGTTGAGGCGCACCAGTTGATTATACATATATAGAGGGAAATTTCAAATAAATAAAATTATGATTAAATCTTTAATATTAACAGTATACACATATTATGGGTATACCCAAAAGCTAGCATATATGCGGGTTTCTTGACAAATAGTGCACTTCTTGCAGGTTAAAAAAAAAAAATTAAAGAAAAAAATTTAGCTGAAAATTATTAATTAGTATATATAATATACCTGTTACCAAGCAATCTATGAAGTCTAAGAATGAGATCTTCTTCATCAGGAGCAATACGGCCACGTTTAACAGAAGGACGGAGATAGTTCATCCACCGGAGACGACAGCTTTTTCCACATCTAAGAAGGCCAGCCCTTTTGGGTAGTGTCCTCCAACGGCCTTCGCCTTCTTTCTTGATGTAGTTGGATAAAAGCCGGTCTTCTTCCGGCGTCCATGGCCCTCTCTTTATTCCCACTTTGCTACAACATGGTGTAGTCTTCTTTTTCGTAGGGGATGAAGAAGAAGAAGAAGAAGGGTTTCTCATCATGAGTTAAATTATTATTATTATTATTATATTTCTGATTATCTTTTCTAATTCTTTGGTGAGTTTTGGTGGTGTAAAGAATTTAGAGAGTTTTGGTGGATGATTTATAGGGTAAAGAAGAGTAAGACGTAAAAGTTATAAGAGAGAAAAGGATGGAATTAGAGAGAACCAAGACCTATATAGGCTGTAGGGGTAGATAAATATGATTTTTTTTTTATGCCCAATATGCCAATATATTTGGAAGATATCTTCATTAAGTTAAATTTCATTTTCAATTACAATAAAATGGTGTTTGAGATAATTAAACCAATGAGTCGGTTGGAGCTACTCTTTATTTTAAATAATATTTTTAATATAAAAAAATGATTAATTAAATTTTAAATATTAAAAATGTAAATTTATTTAAAGAGTAATTTACTCTTTAATTAAATAGGTAAGAAAATTAATAAATACTTCATCCATTTGAAAAAATAAATAAACTCACTTTATTTTTTCTTTAATTCTGAATTAGAGGTCAGTTTCCTCTAATTTATTAAATTATTAATATATTATTATTTAATATATTTCATCGTTAATAAATAAATTTTATTGAATTATTAATCAAAATATTTTTATATTTTTTCATAATTTTTATTAAATAATAAAAGAATTGAGTTGGTCACATTTTAGCCAATAATATCAGAACCTCAGTTTGTTGACTTAAGCTTACCCTTTAGGTTGTTAGATAATGAACAACTGCTAGCGAAAATAAATGCAATGAATTGTAACAGTTTTGGTATGCCTGATTGTTAATCTAAATATTTAGTTTCTCTCTTAATTTCTCTCATCTCTTTCTCTAGTCTTTGTCGATCATTCTTTCTCTCTACTTTTGTTCCTATTCTCTATCTTCTTCTTCTCTTCTTATATGCTACTTTTGTTCCGACTTCATTATAACTACCATAGCTACTAATTCATCATTTGGCTATTGTAATTATCAAAGAGTTATGGACTTAGGTCATAACCTAATGAAATTTTAATTTTTTTTTATTAGAATAATGAAACTATTAATTTTGATACTTCGCATAAAAATTAAATAATAATTATTTTCAAAATAATTATTTATTAATATTAGTGAAATGGTATTTAAGGAAAATATTAAATAAAAGTTATTATTTTAACTATAAATTAATTATTTTTTTATTTTTATAAAAATAGAAATAAATTTATCTTATTCTGACCGAAAAAAGTAATAAAGGTGAAATAATTAATAAATAGCATAAATAGAAATATATAAAATTTATTAATTAAACTTAAAATTAAATTAAAATTTGCTCTCTAGATATAGAGAGCCAATTTAAATAATAAATAATTTATTATATTTTTATTTTTTTATATTGACTTTTTATTATAGAGAGTTTGAGATGTATAAGAACATCTCCAATTATGCTTTTTATTTTAAAGAGAAATTTTAAATAAATAAAAAGTATTTTAATCAATTTTTAAAACAACAATGAACTCTTAAAATATTTTTTTTCATAAATAATTAACGATTTTATTTTTTTTCTCTCATTTTCATTTTACAGCATTTTCCTTTTTTATTTGATGCTAAAATTAATAAATAGTACATATAGAAAATTGTAAAATTTAAAATAAATAATGAAATTAGCTATAGATTTATCAAATCAAAATTTTAAATATTAACATTTTTTAAATCACATATATATATATATATATATATTAATTTATTTTTTACAGATAATTGTATTTCACATTATTCAATTTGGATGCGCCTTGGTTTTATACTTTTATTTATTTAATTAATTACTAATTGCACGGGCGGCGGTCCTCGGTGGAAGTTTTTGACTTGCTGCGCTGGTTATAAAATATTAATTGTGGATATAAATTGACTTTTCCTAATTTTTCTAATTTATGTAAATATTGGATAGATACATTATTAATTATAATTATGCTGGATACATACTCGTTCAGTTTAATGATAATAACATATGTTCTTTTGTTGATATTTCAATAAGACCATTTATATCTCATAATATTAATAAAATTTATTTTACTGAAAAAAAAAATAATATATAAAATAAAAAAATATTAATATATTTTTTATTAGTCAAAATTTAATGAATATAAAAGATTATATATTGAATAATTTTTTTAATTATATTCACTCGATATGTATATAAAAATTTCATGAATATAATTAATTATTTATTTTTTTAACAAATAATCTAAAATCACTAATTGAAAATGATTATTTCAGATAAAATATAATAATAAAATAATTATTTCAGATATATATAAATAAATTAATATAAAAAAATAAAAATTTTATGTGACATATCAGAATTTATATTTTTTACTTATTTAATATATTTTTAAATTTATTTAATTATTTAAAATTTTATTTTTAATAAATATTTATAGATATTCGTTAAAAAAATTAATTAATTATATATATAACGAGAGAAGATTGAGACTAGCGCTCACAGAGGAAAACTTTAATTAGTTCAATTATCTCTAATAGCAGGATGGATAGTGAATAAAATAATATTTATAAAACGAAATAATTCTTTATATTGTAATAGATAAAATGAACACTAGTGTTGTTTTTTTTTATTAGCCAAGTGTTTCCAAACATTAGTGATTAGACGTCTAGTAGTGAACATTGGTCACTCTAAGACAAAAATTTTGTAGTCTCACTTCTTAATTAATTGCTCCACTTGCTTAAGCGTTAAGAGAATGAATTTACACTTCTTTTTTGGATAATTTAAATTTCAATATTATCCAGTTTAGTGGGTCCCATTTATTTCCTTAATTTAAGGTGCAGAAAGTTTGATTGTTAGAAAATTGTTATTTATATGAAATATATATTTATTTAATGAGATAATAATAAATAAAAATATTTTTTTTATTGAATAAAAAAAAAATTATATTATTTAAAATATTTCACTATTATATTTAATTTAAAATAATTTTCCTTGTTGCTTTGATTATCTCACCTTTCATTCACCCATCCACCGACAGCAGCATGTCACATTTACTTAAAGCCTAAACATCGTCACAGTTACAATTCCGAGGATGTTGGTAGTTATTTTTGCAGTTAGCTGTCCCACTCGTGCCATGCTTCTACTTACTGGTAAATGCCCATAAACGTGTTTTTGTCATATACATGTTGGGCCTTAAAAGGCCAAAATTATCAATTAGATTAGGGCCATGCTGTTGTTTCACCAAATTTCAATCCATCTGTATTATTTTATTTTATTTTTCCATTTCTTTGCATTATAAATATATAATATTTGTTATTTTAGTATTAAGGTAGAATCGATCATAAGTCTATTATCTAAAAAAATATGTACTTACTATTAGATTATATATCAGTGTACATAAATATATAATATTTGTTAGTTTAATTAATTATATATGTAAATTTATTTATTATTTTTACAAATAAAAATATATTCTCTAGCTAATTTTAAAAAATTAACTAATTTTAGTATTTATGGGAGAATCGATCATAAGTTTATTATTCAAAAAAAATATATATTTACTATTAGACTATATATCGGTGTGCATAAATATATAATATTTATTAGTTTAATTAGTTGTATATGTAAATTTATTTATTATTCTTACAAATAAAAATGTATTCTCTAGCTAATTTTAAAAAATTAGCTAATTTATTTATTATTCTTACAAATCCCACCACCTTCACCATACCATTATCATCACCATTATCTATTATTTTTCTTCCATTTCCTCCACCTTTTGGCGTTGTTAGATTTGCCAGAAATAGGTGATTTTAATTCGAAGAAAAATCCACCGTCTCAATCCAATTGAGTTACCGGAGCTTCAACAACAATTATCCACCATTTCCAGGAGTCATCACAATCGAATCTCAAGCCAGACCCAAATCTAATTACGTCAAATGCAGAGATAGAGCCGTTGGATTTTTATGGAACCAAGTTTTAGCCCAAAAATAGCAGTAACAACAAAATAAATAAGTGTAAGTCTAATCTAACAGCTAAAAGTGAAAGTAAGTGAGACCAATAAATCTTAGTCATTAAATAAATTCATAGAAGGAGTTACTGTAACAATTTCTTTAATTCCGGCAGACATTAACACTAATCACAGACCCATTTTGATAAAAAAAAATTCATATACTTCAAAATATAAAAGTGTCAAAACACATAGTAATTTTTATACTTTTCCATTATTTTTTATAAATTTCCATGACTAAATTAAAAAATAACTAATTTTAAAATAATTAATTGTTAACAAATTTTGTACTAGAAAATTTAATAAATAG
>CANXYC010672505.1:0-16112 GCA_948193065.1 Aleurites moluccanus
CATTCTTTATGGGCATTCTATGTTCTAAATATGAACCATGATTTGATTTATGACATGATTTGATATAGTCAAATTATTATGAGAACCATATTTCCTCAAAGCAAAGCTTATGATTTTTTTCATGCCTATATGTATAAATATTTGTTCATGACCATGATTCGATATTCAGATTTTTTTTATTTGTAATGTTCATATCTTACTAAGTTGAAGGCTCACTCCTCTTCTGTGGATTTCAGGTGATAGCATAGCTCGTGAGGGAGCTAATAGAGAGGATCAGGCTTCTTGACTTGTTTATTCCAAGAAGCTTCATTGTAATAACTTTTGAGATATTTTGTATATTTATTTAATGGTGTTATGACACGATATGTAATGGGAGTATACTCTAGAACTCCGTAGTTAGTCATTCGAGGATACTAATATATTTTGATGTATGATTGTTACCTTTTGGGTACTCTTGTTCCTTAGTGATGTGAGATGCATCTTTTGATCATTAAGAAACAAAAGAAAGATATGAAATGATAATAGAAAAGATATGATTGATATCTAATCGTATGTCTGGACATGATTATTGTATGATAGCATATGATGTTATAATTTATTAAATGATGATGAAATTCATGATTTGTGAGTTCTACGGGTTTATAGTGGCCTTAAGCCTACCCTTGTCCTAGGATCATCGCACCCCTGGAGTTGGGGTGTGACAATTTTTCTAAAGCATCTGCCTCTAGGACTAACTCATTTGCATCTTATGGTAAATTAAGACAAGGTAAATTTTTCATTTTATCTTTTACATGGATAACAGCCTGAGTATCCTCATTATCCTAGAACCAATAAATTTTATTAGATGTTTTCTTTGCTATTCTTCCTAGGTCTTTGGAAAGGTTTTTTACGAATTTTCTAGCATAGTTAGCAAATCCACATAATCTTTGTACTTGCTTCCTATCTTCTAATTTGTCAGGAAAGTTAATAAGTTTTTCAGAAATGTGGCTTTGTAGCCTAATTTTTCCTTTTTCAATTTTCATTTCTAAAAAATTTATATTTTCCTTAAACCATTCTATCTTTCTTTCAGATAAAATCATACCTTCATGTTTAAAGATATCAGTCACTTATTCAAGGTGACTCATGTGTTCTTTTTCGTTGTTACTAAAAACTAACACATCGTCTATATAGACCACGCAAAATTTTTTCAATGCTTTAAATGCATTGTCCATTTTGCGCTGAAACACGCCTGGAGCATTTTTCAGGCCGAACAGCATTACCAACCATTCATACATCCCTTGAGGTGCATTAAAGGTTGTTAGGGCTACAGATTCTTCTTCCATCTTTACCTGCCAATAACCACTTTTTAGATCAAATTTAGAAAAGATAGAAGATTGTTTAAGACTTACCCTATCTATGACATCACCTGTTGTAGGGATTTTATAACTATCATCTTTTGTTGCTTTGTTTACCTGACGATAGTCTATAACCATTCATGCCTTTTCCTGCACTTGTTCTGTATGGTTTATTACCATAAGGGCTGGACTAGAATACAAACTATTGTTATCTCTAATAAAATCTTTTTCGAGCAATTCAGGAATCTGCTTATCAAATTCCTCTATCATCTCTTTGGTATATGTTATATTTCTAGTTCTAATGATAGTACTGGGATCTTTCAACTCTAGTTTAGCAGTTATGCCATTTAGCACCCATAACTTCAGTGGGTCCTCACTAAAATTATCAGCTAATTTTACAAGAAACTTTTCCCACTTAGTTCCTTTCAGCTGGGGATGTGTAATAGGTTTTTCTATCACACCTTGTGCTTTAAAACACAACTCTTCGTACCAAAAGGTATCTTTTGATTTTTGATCAAATAAACAATCTAACCAAATTTCACCACGCTGGGCTCGCACTCTGAATACTTATTCAGATGGCATAGATCCACACAACTCTGATATTTTAACAGGATAAAATCCAAATTTTAATTTATTTCTAGGATTTGACAGATATGTGATTTTTACACCTCCAATTTAGATGTAATTATCGTCCTGCACAAAAGGTTTGTTTTCTTTTTGCCCTTTTAGGAAAGCATTTCCTAAAATGATATATGCGTCAAGATCAGGAAATGCCAGGACTTTATCAATAGTAAACTTTTATCCACTTATGATAACAGGAATTTGTTTTGCAAATTGTATTACCAAGTTCACTTCTCCTCCTGCCATACGTAGTATCATTGGCTGGGACAATGGTTTCCACCATTCATCAGGGAGTGTATTGGGTCTAGCACTAATGATTGTTCCACCTGTGTCAACTAACGCATTCAAAGAGTAATCATAATAACCAGAAAATTTAAATGTTAAAGAGATATATGTACTCATACATGATTCTTCTATACTGAATATCTTTGATGATGCCATGGTATCAGGACATACCATCGTCTAAACCTCCTCGAAAGAAATTAACTGTTGTTGAGAAATTTTTTGAATTTCTTTTACAACCTCAAGGATTAGTGTTAGATGCTTAATCATCCTTGCATTTTCTCTAATTTCTTCATCTTCATATACAGGTAATCTTACAGTTCTATATCCTACGATGGTTCTACCATCTGAAGATAATGGTGTATCTTCTTCCTAGACTGGTATCTTAGGAACTTTCTCTCTAATTACTGATGAAGTGAAATTACTTCTAGGTAATCGAGGAACATGATATGATCTTTTAGGATGATCAGAAATCCTAAGATTTCTCATAGGTTCTTCTAGGTTTAAGATGATATTTCTACCTCTTTATGTAATTTCAGAGGAACCTATTGATCGTGATGTCTCTGCTAGTTCTTGAAGAACCCAACTTCTAGGCCAGGATAACTCTAAAGGATTAATTTCTTTTTTATGTAACTGTCTATAATTTTCTAAACCCTCATCGAATAACTCTGTGATTTTAGAGATATTCCTCACTCCAGGATTGGTTGTATTTATCAGTCAAAAAATTATCCTAGTGTGATATACTAAATATTTAGCCTGAAAATTCATTCTATTCATATTCATGGATTTAATCCTTAATGATAAAGAATTACCCA
The DNA here is from genome assembly GCA_948193065.1 of Aleurites moluccanus. Classification (NCBI taxonomy): domain Eukaryota; kingdom Viridiplantae; phylum Streptophyta; class Magnoliopsida; order Malpighiales; family Euphorbiaceae; genus Aleurites; species Aleurites moluccanus. The sequence continues at coordinate 3,053 of CANXYC010672505.1, forward strand.
AACACTTATCATTTACTGACATCATATAGTTAGGATAAGTCTAGAACCAAACTGGACCATGTGCGAGGTTAGTTTGGACCCCTGATATAAGCTGGTCCTGAAATAAATTTCATCTTTTGTCTAATATAGTTGCTATCACAGGACTATCGGCTAGCAAATTGAACAGCGGTATAAGTCCTATTTGAACAAGAACAATATGAATATATTGATATGTTCCATTTGATTTAGCTACTAATTCTCTTATTTTTGGTAAATTGATCAAAGGGATGTCCAATGTTTCTAGTTCTGTACTAGAAACCTGAGCCGTGGATTCAGATTGGGAGATACCTACTATTGACCTAAAACTAAATTTAGATTTGTTGTAAATAGTATTGATATCTACCTTTGGGAGTTTCCATTCTAAGCAACTTTTGGACGGGTCATCGTACTGAAAAGATTCTTCCTGTACCAGAGAAGTATCTAAAGGGATCATTTCTTCATCTATGAGTCCTTCTTCCATATTCATCATAAATAGCTGGGCTGTCCAAAGATCATATTCATCTATATCAGTTTCATATTCAGAAACTACTTCATAAACAGAATCTATTTCAAAATCTATGTCAGAATATTCATCTTCTTTTTATTGGTTCATAGACAAGATTCTCATCTTCGAAGAAAATTCTTCTAAGATTTTCTTTTTGCTTGTTCTTTTGTGGACATGTATTTGCTTTGTGATCCTTAGAACCACAAATCCAACAACCAAAACAACTGCTAAGAGGTTTTTCTTATGGACACTTAGAGTCTCTACCATATTTTTTCTTAAAGGCATCTATCATGTCTTTATCCTTAAGGTTGGTTCTTCTTCTAATAAACATAGAGGGTTTATTAAACCTCTTTTTGTTGTTTCTATCATTTTTCGATATTCTCCTTTTCCTATATCCTTTAAATTTTTTCTTTTTGGTATCACAAGAAGAACATCCTGCTTCAGATCTTTTTTCTATTCCTTTTTCATTTGTTGCAGTACACCCGTACCTACCAGAAACATATTCAATCTGAGAGCAATAACTTTTGTTTAGATAAAGAAGACGTTTTGCATCTTGTCTTGCTTGAAATTCAGTACATGCCTTTCTCAAGGCATTCCTAACTGCCTGTATCTTACCCCCTAATCTATCAACCACTTTTTCTTCATTTAGGAGGAGTTGATAGGCATTTTTTGCTACCTCTGGCTATGGTTCTGGGAGCTTGGCAAAAAATAATGTTGACATGTAATTTTGAGCATTAAGATCAAGGTTATAATAATACTTTTGAAATTCGCATGCATAATTGTCAAAATAACACATGTCACATATTTGTAATTTCATCAATGCCATTAAAGATTGTTCTCTCTCTAATGACTCAGTTGATATTAAGAACCCACAAAATTCTCTTTTCAAGGCATCTACGATGATAGTTAGAACCTCATCTACTAGAACTGCTTTCCTAATTTCATCTCTAATAGAGGTTTGAACTACTAGCTGATCCCAAAATTTTTGAGCATTGCTAACCATGGTGGATTTGCAAAGTTCGTAGGTGGCCTCAGTTGAGTAGCTACCTGCTCTAGTTGTAAACCTGACCATGGTAATCCACTCATCTATTCTTTCAGAAGCATACTTTTCACAATCTAGATTTAGAAAAGCTAATGGGGTGATAACAGGCCTTAATGGATTATTCCTGAGCTGAAATTCTAATTTTATTCTATGGGGATAATTTAGTTTATACTCTGCCCTCTTTGTAGCAAGAAGCTCATTAAATGTTCTATCATCTAAATGTAAAGGAGTTTCTTCTACCAGACCCAAAGATTTTCTAAGATCTTCAGCTGCTTTGCTACTTTCTTGATTAGCAGTTTTAATGTCAGGGTCAACAATATAAGGAAAAATTTTTTCTTTCCTTAATTGCAAAATTTCTTTTTCAGAAAGAGGTTTTGAGGTTCCAACAAATTTTTTCAAAACTCTTTCTCGCTCAATTGTATAAAATCTATCATTCACCAATTTTCCTACTTCTTTTGCTAAAACATTTTTCCCAAAGAGTAAAAAAAAAAAGTCAATTTTTCTAAAGTGTAATCTTTTCCAAATTAAATAATTCCTTTTAAGATTATCACTTCAATCAAAAGTTCTAGAAGTCACCAAAGAAGTATCTTCATCTAAAATGGCTAATTGACCAAATATAGAATACTATCCTTTTAGAAATTCAATTATATCTAATACACCATAATATTCATGGGCAATATTATTTTCTAAGGAAGCATTTTTATAAATAGAATCAATTCTAATTAGTTCGTCCCTATGCTGAATTCTTGCACAAACCCAAGAATATTCCCACTATATCAAAGGATGATTTCTTCTGTCTGTAATCGAAAAGTGTTTTATACTGTTATACACTTTTCCAGGGAGTAAATAATTCCCTCTAAAAATTTCATTCATAAACTAGCAAATAAATAAATTTTGGACCTATATGAACAGTATTATGAAAACCAGGGACTAAAATATAATTAAATATTAGTTTATTTCCTGAAAAGGACTTTTATGTTTTAAAAAATAAAGTTCAGAGACTTTATCGTTACAAATTAAAGTTAAAAGACCATGAAGTGCGTTAGTCACAAGTTGAGTGTGTCGGAGCACTTTGTCATTTCTATTAACTTGTTGCTCGCACCCAACTTTTTTTTTTCCTTTATTATTATTATTAAGAATTAGGGTATTATAAAAAAAATATATATAAGTGGAATCTTAACTGATATATTTGCCAACTGAGATAAAAATAATAATAATAAGGTAACATTTCATGTTGGATCAGCGGATCGAGTTAGGTAAATTGACTCATATGTTTGAATGATTTAAGTTCGCATTATTTTGAATTATATGCTAATTTATAATATATATTTTTCTTTTGTTTTCCCTATTTTAAAAGGTGTATTTCACTATCATTTCTATAACAATATGCAGAAAATTAAAATTAAATGACCTTAAATAATTATAAAGATAAATTTACTAATATCTATGAGCATATAGACACGTGCACTTATAAATAAATAAATAAATATTAAAATTATTTTGTATAACACCAATTCATTTATTCTCAACACTTATTTACTTTTGAATCATTTTAATATTAATGTATAAAACTGAGAAATTCATGAAATTAAAATCATAAAAATGGACAAGTGACTATACTATATAACTTGCAATTACTCACAATTGTATCTGATACAACAGTTTTATTCATCTTACTATAATATGTTTAATCAATACTATTCTGTACACCCAGTACATAAGAACTCTCTTTCATATTCATTTGAAATCTATTATTTATAATTTCAAATGAATCTCACATGAATACGAGTATTGAATGTATTTTAGGGCATATAGATTATTGAATAATTTTCTAATTTTACTAGGTATTAATAAAAGGGTAAATCTCATATCTAAAATTGCAACTCCCACTAACAACTCTTCCACCTTCTTTCCCATCACAACAACTTGGAAGCTGACCAATTATACCATCAAGACACTTCTTACAATCAGCACTAGAAAGATCTCTAGAGCACTGAACCAACCCATAAAGCTTATTATTATCATTACTTGATTCTCCACTCACATATAGTTTAGGGTTTAAATAGGCTTCATTAGCCAATTGACTTAACATTTCCTTAGTTTTACCATTAAACTCAATTGGGTCACTGACAACTCTCATACTCCACAAAGAAAACTTGTTTCTATAATCAATCTGCCCAAAAAAATCTTTATCTGAGTACTTGAAATAACAATTATCATACCAAATAATTGCTGCTTTGTTGTTTGGACATAGCTTTCGAATCTCACTGCTTGCTTCTACTACACAGGTTTTGCAGTCTGAGTTTGAGACATCACCTCTACAAAGAGCAAGTCCATAGGCTTGATCTGGGTATTGGCCAGATGAGCCAAAACCAAAACCTGTTTGTGGGGTTTGAATGTAGAGATTGCCACCGAGCTTGCTTAGGTTTGACTCATAAGGGCTATTTGTAGTGAAGTTTTCTGAGCTTGAACAGATATGGTCGAGTGGATCAGCAGCAAAAATGGTTTGGAGAAGAAAGGGAAAGGTTAGGAGATAGATAGAGAAGGTGGATTTTGAGAAAGACATATTAATTGTGGGAAGGATAGAATTTGATGGGTTTAAATGTTGGATAGACAGCTAGGGTTTTATATTCATATTAGCATTTGACTAATTAATGGTGAGAGATTCAAGTTGACCATTCCTTATTATTTTTTGTAATTTAAAAAAAAAAAAACCATTTACTTGAGCATTCACAGGCTGAGTTTGCGATAGCCGCATTCAACAAAATCTTTGATATTTTTTCAAAATTAAAATTAGAGTGTTTTTGCAGTCAGTTGTAATATTTTATGTGGATTAAAAATATTATTTTATAGATAAAAAATAATATAATATATATAATTTGATAGTAAGAATATATTTTAATTTGAATAAAATTTTAAATTTATTTTTTTCTTTTTTTAAATAAATTAAAAATATTAAATTTTTTATATGTTAAAAGAAATTAAATTACTAACCCAACAAATTCTTTATATGCTAAAAGAAATTAAATTATTAATTGATAAAAATAAATATTTTATTCTTTAAAATATCATTCAAACAAAATATAATCATTTGATCAAAATAATTTTCTTTTTACACACTCAAACATATTCTAATAATAATTATTTCATATTTAGATAAAATGATTTTACCAGCAAATAAAAATATAAGTAAAATAATATTTTTAATTCATATTAGATGTCATATTAGACAATAAAAATAGCTGTGATTCTAATTTTGAGGGTCAGTATAATTGCGACTAATTTTAAAAATTAAGACAAAATTTGGGATAAAATAAAAAAAAATATAAAGTTTTAGAATTTTCAAGTCATTAAGCCTTCTTTTTGTGTCCATTGTACTTTAATTTAAATATTTAATTGTAATTTTACCCAAAAATTAAATTAATATAATAAATATTAACAATTGATTTTATAATGTATCATACCCTCTTAATTTTTAAATTTTGATAGATTTAATAAAATACTAATAATCAAATTAATAATTCAATTAATCAAATTTACAAACTTGAATCAGAATTTAAAAATTAAATTAACAATATAATATAATAAATTTTGGCCTTTCGATCTGTTAATTAATAAATTTTTTCTTACAATTATGATTGAGGATAGAATTGCAATTAAATTTCTAAATTATGATAGAATTAATAAAAAAAAATGATATAATTGCAAATTAAAATGTATAAATTTCAGGATAACTTTATCTATTAAGTATTTACTTTATTTAAAGTTTCAAAAATCATGATTTGGAAAAAAATTATTTTTTTAACTTACCTCAAACCAGCATGTTTTACAAAAATAATAATAATAATAATAATAATAATAATAATAATAATAACTATAATGTTTTAAAACTTAAAAAAAAAAATTAAAATGTAATTTTTGAAAACATCTCCAAACTCAATCTCAAGTGCTTAATAATGGATTCCCTGCTCTACTTGTAAACCAAAAAAGAAAAATGGCATTTAATATTATATTAGGAACAATTTAATTTGAAATTTTACATTGTAATTTTTTTTTATAATTTTATATTTAAAATTCAAATTACATTCATAATAATTTCAAATCATCAGTATTTATTCAAACCGATATTAAATTATTATAAATTTTTTATATTGAAGTTTAATTAATAATGTCTAAACAATTCAAATTTTGATTATCAATAAAAAGATTTTAATATAATTACATGTGATATTTAATTAATTTAATTTTTATCTAGTGATGAATGATTCAAAACTAATAAGTTTTGAAGTATCTTATTACAATTAATATCTTTTTACAATTCATACTGCGCTAAGTATGATTTTATTTGCACAAGTTAAGGATAAATTTCTAAGCTGCCAAAGAAGAACTCATCCAATGCCAAAAAAATTCAAAGACTACTATCCAAATAGCTAAAACTATAACCACTGAGCATAAGATTCCAAATAAGCCACTCCAAATTTGGGAATACTTAACTTTGCAAAGTGAAACAATTCCAGGGTGAGCCAACATTTTTTCAAACCTTCAAGTAATTATGCAGAGCATCTCCTATTTTATAAATCTTTTTATATATTATATTATTTATAAAAAATATTAATTATTAAAATATTAAAAAAATAATGTGACACATAAAAAAAATATATAAAAAATAAAATAAACATTTTGTTTTTCTACCTTCTCATCCGTAAAATTTACATAAAGTGTGGTGAGTATTTTTCTTTTTTCATTTTTATTTAAAAAAAAAAGAATCTATGCTAAATTTTCAATAATCAAACTTTAACTGGTACACTAAAATCTTTTATATATGTAAACCCTTTATTTAATTTTTTATTGGGTGTATGAACGTTTCAGTTAGATTTCATGCGTGTCGCGAAAAAATAATTTATATTTTGAAAAATATTCTCCAAAGGGTTAATATTTAATTGTTTGGTTATGATAATAAAATTAATTATAAATATTAAAAATATTAATTTATAAAACCATAAATAAGCTTTAAAACTATAAAAATTTTATATTTTTAATTTAATCATTAAATATGAAAAATATATAAAAAATATAAATTATATTAGTAATAATCTCCTAACTGCCAATCGATAATCAGTGATAGTTATTGAAACACGTGGTCACTCAGAAAATAAATTTTTATAATAAAAAAATAAATTATTTTTTTACTTGAATAAATATAAAAGCAATAAATATTAAATCCACTTAATATATAAATAAATATATGATAAATCGAGTCAAAATATACTGCCACTTAAAATATTTTTTGATCTCCAGATAGACTGAGTAAAGACTATATATTCAAAATCCTGAACCACTAAAAGCACCAAAATTCATCCACGGAAAGTACAAAAAGCCCCATGAAGGTAAAGTAAAACCCACACAAGCAGCAAACATACAAGGAAAAAGAAAATGAATGCAAATAAAAGAACATAAAAACACAGATATAATATTTATCAAAGGAGAAACAGGAAATTTTTGGGTTGTAATCAGCCAAAATAGCCGGTAACAGCCCGAATCGGGTCGTAGACTGGAGCTGTGAAAGAGAGGACGTGAGAAGCCTTGAATATACTAACATTTGAAGGATCAATACGAAGCTTCTGAAAGTCGTCGCGGTGGTTAATGGGTAAGGTACATGCGCACTATGAATTATCTTGGATTGGAGAAGACCAATGAATAAAATTAATATAAATATAAAAATAGTACGCAGCAAACATGAGGCTCTAATGCTCTATCACATCATTTAATTTAAATATATAATAATAAATCAAATTTAAAAATATACCCTTGTTGAGGACTTTTTTCTTAAGATGGTGGATATAGACAAGTCCATTAAGTCGACCTTTCACACAATTTGGTTAATGGTTTAATATTTAAATGATTATTATCTCACTCTATAAAAATTTAATTAGAAATTTAAATCATAACATTTAGTATTTTTGTTTTAAAAAATTTTTATATATAAAAAGAAATAGTTGAATATACTTTATTTTATTTTTTCACTTGATAAAAAATTATATTGTTCATATAATTTTTGTGCTACAAAATTATTATTATTATTATTAGTATTATGTATTAATTATTTTTTAGAATAAGGAAGATTTTTTTACTGAATATAAATTAATTAGATAACTGTAATTTTAATTTTTATAACATTATTATTAAAATTATAAAATTATTTAATAAATGTAAAAATATAATTGATAATTAAAATAAATTTAAAATTATAATTCATAAATACATCATTAACATGAAATATATATATATATATAATTAAAATGCAATAAAAAATTTATTAACCTGAGAATAAGATATTTACTAAATATTTATTGTAATTTAAAAAATAATAATATGGAATTATTAACTTAAAAAAAAAAGGGGTAAAAGAAAGATGAAATATTTTTAAAAAATAGTACATGAATAGTATGATCATTATTTTATTAAGTGAAAAGATAGAGCAAAATATATTTAAAATATTTATAGTATATTTAACCTTTTTCTTAAATAAAATAATAATAATACTTTTCAGTTGATTGAGTTATTATTATTATTTTTTTTTACAGAGAATTTGAGTTGATGAATTAACAACTTATGTCACGCTGATTTAAGCTATTATTATTTGGTTTTCATCTAATTACGTAAGAATCCACAAAAAAATAAATAATTAAGGAATTTCTCCTAAAGATTCATATGTATCAGAATAGTGCGAGTCAATGAAAATTACTTGAATATATATATAGAGAGAGAGGATCATAAATAAAAGTCACTGAGTAAAAAAGATGTCACTGAAATATGAAGTAGAGAAGAATCCATTTGAATATACAGCAGTTTGAAATTAATAAATATTAACGTAAATAATTTTCTATAATTTTTTGTTCAAAAATACAAATTTGTATATATATATATATTCAAGGCAAATGCATAAATCTGACGGACTTTAATATAATAATTGATAAGAAATAAAATATTTAATTTTATTGGGTCTAAGATAGAAAAAATTAATCTAAGAGACCATTTACTTATGGACTAAACATATGTGTCCAATCAGTAAGATCAAACTTACACCATTTTAGACTTAAAATAAGAAAAAAAAAAGAAAGAAAATGAAATCTATTCTATTTGGCTTGTTGATCAGGATCGTATGGATAATCGAATATCCGACTGAATTATTATATTTTTTTCTGGGTTAAGGATTTTAAATAAATTTATGACTGGACTGATTGGAGATCAATTTCTGATTTTTTTTAAAAATTTTAGTTTTTTGAAATATTATCTTATTAATTTAGTCTACCTATTTAAATCGAGATCGAAAAAATATTATATAATAAAAGTAATTAATTTTTCTTTGCAATTTTCATATTTAGAAGACTATTGTCTAATAATTCAAAAAAAATATCATTTATTCTTTTATAAAATTCTTAAATGACAAGGAAAAACAAAAAAGACAAAACCTCAATTTTTTAATAAAAGTAAAAGAAAATAATAAGGCATAATAATGTCCTCCTATTGTTGAACTTCCAACTAGATGGACCTAATTAAAAGCTCAAGGAGAGTGGGCCCAAAGATTGTCCATGAATAATTGGGTCTTAAAATATTGCTACTAGTTTGCTCCTCACCAATTCTTTGACAGTCTTCATCTTTGTTCCAGTTCAAATAACTTAAAGTGACCAATAGCCCTTGAATAGGTCATTCTTGCATCCATCACCTATCACATTACATTGAATAAGTATCATGATTGCTTATAATCATAGTGGCGTCTTACTAGAATGATGGCTAGATGTGATATCAAACTCACCTAATGTACTAATTATGGAGATACGGTTTATCCCATTAGAGTAAATTGTTTCCTTGCTTTTAAGATTTACTGCCACTTGGGCCTCAACTACCATCTTATTATAAACATAGTGAATAGAAAAGGCAACATCCAACAACAAGGAAGGCATAGCTCATTTTGCATCCTTTACTCCTCTTCTTTCCAAAAAATTCTAAGAACCACGAAGAAATTTACTTACAAGGAGTTCTCAAACTCAATTTATTATTAACTTAAGTATCGGAAATCTAAAGATTTGATTGATGGATGTTTTGCAAGTATACGAATCATTCATATAAATAATAGTATATGAGTAAATGTCGTATCCTATAGAAAGATGTGATCAAGTAACAAAATTAAATATGTATATATAATTTAGACAATATTAAAATTAATTGTTAAATTTAAAACTAAAGCAAAATTATAAATTAAAAACAAGTAAATTCTGAGTTTTAAAGATTGAAATAATTTTTAACAAGTTTAGAATTTAGATTTCGTCAATTGATTTTTTATAATTTTAACTCATGATTGATTATTCAAAATACCAAGTTAATGAATTAACTACTCTAAATTATTGTAATTCTCTCTCAAGTAACTATAAAAGTGTCTATATTAATTTCATGTCTACTCTCGTGATCATTTAATTAATGTAAGTCCATTAAGTTTTTTAACAATTTTTAACCCCTTAAAATGTGTTACAATCTCTTGGCAACTCGATCTCTTAGGTTATTGATCTAACGAACGAATACCACAATTCATCTTTTGATCCATCATATATTATCTTAAATAATATCTAATAGTGGCCAATTATCAAACATTTATAAACCTAAATCAATAAATTAACTAATTTCAACTAAATATAAGATAATCAATCAATCATTATTTAAACCGTAAAATTAACAATTGGCTATATCTAAATTTTAGTCAAGTATAGTTGAAATACAAATTGAAAACTTTACTGAATTAATAAAATAGTTCAATATTGCTAAACAATTAAATTAAATAAAGACAAATGCAGTTAAAAATTAAAAATATTCTCTATTCGTTAATATTAACCCTTTAATTTGAAGTTTTTTCTTGTTTTTCTTGAAGATTTTTCTCTCTAAACTTCTTAGAAAATTCTTCCCTCTTCAACACTTTTTAAAAAATGAAGTTTTAAAAATTAAATACCTAATTTTTGCCTAAAAATCACTAGAAACCGGGTCACTTTTCAAAAATCGGGTCAAGTACACTCAAAAAACGGATACCGGTTTTTGAGTCTATGTCTCCTTACTCCAAAAATCGAGTACTTTGGCCAAAAGTAGGGTCGAACCTCTCCAAAAACTGGGTACCGATTTTTGGAAGCAAATTTTCTTTAAATTTATTTAATTTTTAAACCAAATATCTTCATATTTTCAATTTAAATTTAAACTTCAAAACTAAATAAAATCATATCAAATCTTCACAAAATAAAATAAAATCATAATTAAATATATTTAAATTAACCTAAAAATACTACTAAAATAACACATATCAAATACCCCTATACTTAAATATTTGCTTGTTCTCAAGCAAAATAAGAACTATACATACTAAGGATATTTAATTTTCTCATACATAAGAACTATACATACTAAGGATATTTAATTTTCTCATACTTATGTTGAACAATTTTTTTCAAAACCTCAAGAAACAATGTATTAAAGAAATTCAAATCAAACACCAATCTTAAATTCAAAATAAATATCATCTTAATCCATGCCTTGAATGATCATGCATTAAACCAATCACAAAGAAATTGTTGCACTTCAGATAGGCATATACATACTAAATATTTTTAAATGTCTCTTATCATAAGATGTCAAATGGAATTACAAATCTCATAGGCATGTTAATGCAAATAATTTTTACTAATGAAATTTACAAATCAAGACAGATCAATAGGACTTTACTAAGTTTGTAATGGGGTCAATAATGGTAAATTAGCTATCCAAAGAAAAAGTTAAATAAACAAAAATGAGATAATCATGTCAAGTAAAATATAATTAAAAACTTTTTAATCCATCAATTTAAATAAAAAAGATTTTTTTTTTTTTAAGTAGGAGCACTTCACTTTAGGCACCATTATTCTTCAAATTTTTTTTTTCTTTTAAACTCTTCATTCACCACAACAACATTCCAGGATAAATGAGATTTAATGATGGATTTTCTCTTCTCTTTTTTTTTTTACTCTATATTTTTTTTTCTTGTTTCCCTCATTATTTTTCAACATAGTGGTAATTTTAATTTAATAAGAATAACAAATTTCTTCATAAGCTCCTCTTTTTGGGTGAGAACTTCAAAACTCCTCTTTTTCTTACTCAAATAAGCTTTAACAAAAAAAAAAAAATCTTAACATTATCATCTTACCAAAAAAAAAAAAAAGTTAAGGAATTAATAAAGTTATTAATAGAAAGAAAGGAAAGTTAAAAATTAATAGAAGGCTCAAAAGGGTAAATTAGGGATAAAAATTAAAATAAGGGTGGATATAAGTAATAGGCTAAACAAACAATGCCTAAATTATATCTTTATTTTAAAGTAAATTCAAAATTTCTCCTTAAAAATTCACAAAAACATGTTCTAAAATAGGTGAGGCAAATGAAGATATAAATTGTGCATAAGTCCTTTTTAAGTAAACATACACAATTTCAATGCAATAAATTTAATGCAAAACTAATCAAAACACAACCTTAATACAATAAATTTTTTTACCTAAGATAGTTGCTTAACCTGAAATATCTCAATAAATTATTTGTAATTATCAATTATAATCTATCATTGGTATTTATCAATTATTTATGTAATACCCTATAAATGCATAACAGGTTTAGTGAATAAAATTCTCAGTATATAGACTAAAATCATCGAAATAACCAATAATAATTTTAGAAAATCAGTTAGAGCGAAAACGGAAAAATTTTTCGGAAAACGTCGGTACCGATATCGCCGCCGTAAAAATAGCGGAACGGACGATGGATGAATTTTTTAATTTGGATTGAGGATAATTGATAATTAATATTCATGTGTGAATACAGTAAAAAGAAATTTGAGAAAATATTACAGAATGCTCACAAAATGAGCAAAATAGTATTTTTCGGTGAATAGTAAAAATTTGTCGGTCCGAGTTTCAGAACGACTCTGAAACTATTTTTATTAAATAATATTAATTAAAATATGATGTTTAAGTATTCTCTTTGAGTTCTAATTCCCAACGGAACTTTCGGAATAAATTACCGAGCGAAAAATGACCAAAACCAAATTTTGAAAAATTTGAGGACTAAAGCGTAAATGATCTATTTCGTCTTATTATATAAGTCAAAATGGGCAGAATTTTTGCCCATTTTTGTTCTTCATCCGTGAGTGATTTCCTTTCATTTTCTCTCCATTTCTTTGATTTTTCTAAGCCAAATTTGTGAAGCAAAGTTGTTCCAAACCTAAAACTAAAACCATACAAACCTTAAACTACTAAATTAAACCATAAAAATTGAAGAAAAATCAAGAACAAAGCTAGGTGATTTTTGGCCAAAATGAGGTAATTTTCATAAGTTGATGTTTTAATTGATTTTATGGTTTAATTAGCTTAAATGGATGATGAAATGAATGGGTAAATGGTTTAATTGCATCAAATGATGCATTAAACAATTTT
>CANXYC010672538.1:0-14506 GCA_948193065.1 Aleurites moluccanus
TATGTATGAACATGGAAATTTATGATGTTATATTCTTGGCATTTATGAGTATAGTGATCTGTGAGTTCTACGGGTTTATGGTGGCCTTAAGCTTACCCTTGCCCTAGGACCGTCGCACCACTGGAGTTGGGGTGTGACACATTTCTCATCCATACTCAAAACCCAGATATATTTCCTCATATTTATTCCACCTTAAAGATGCATTAGTTTGCCAGTTTGAAAGCTTTTACATCATCTCCACCACTATTACCTACCTTTTCCTTCCTTTTGCTCACTCATCCCTACTGCCAACCTCTCTCCCACCCAATATCCCCTATTGCTCTTTCCCAGCATGATAGGTGGATTTGTGATTGTCCTAAAAACCATAAGGGATAGAGTCAATACCACCAACCAGACTGGTATATCGAGGTTCCAATGGTTAACCTAGAACCCATAAGAGCTAGAGTTAATACCTCGACTCTAAATTAAAATATAGAACTAATTTATGTTTATTTACTACTTTCAATGAATGACTTATTTATTGCTTTAACATTCAGTATATAACATGTAATATTATTCTGTTCATGAAATTATAATTTTAATCAGAATTAACTAAAATCCAAGTTAGAATTTCTTAAATAAAAAACCTTATCCCTGAACTCAAATTCGTTCAAATGCCTAGTGATTTTATCCATTGTGGAAACTAAAATTGGAGACATTTTCAAGGTTTTCCTTATATTTTCCAGTTAAAAATAAAATTAAGGTAGCGATTCCCCAAAAATCATTTTCTAAATAAAATTGAACACAAAACAAGTTTCAAAATATAAATGAAACACTTTTTCAGTGAATTGCTAAACAGAACTTCAAGCCGGGTAGGAATTTTGACAACGTGAGATTGAAGCCTGAATAAAAAAGATGAGAGGAAGCATGCCCTGTTTCTTATCGCGGCGGCACTCGAGAGAGGCCTCACAGTATGGAAATCCACTATTCACTATCAATATCTTCAATATCATCTTCCTCCAATATTTTCATGGATGATTTGGTATCTGATTGAATCTTAATCGCATCATCTAATACAATCATCCTCTTCTATATCAAATAAATGAACCATTTGGATCATGTATTGATGCATGTGGCTCATCATCTGTAATTTGAACCAACAACACATCTAATTCATCTTCTTGGAATGTTAATTCATATGATATCTTATTGACACTTTCACCTTTAATTTCAACTACTAATCTAGCTTTAATTTTACATATTGTCCACCAATCTGAGTTATCCCTCTGATAACTAAGATACAATACATAATATACTTAAAAAGCTTGCATTGCCAATATAAAAGGTTTGTATCTATTAAATCTCCTTTTATGATTAATAGATGCAAGATTATATTCATTATGAACTTTCATACCCATATTTGGTGTTGGATCAAACCAATCACACTTGAATAATACAGTTCTCTTAATCATAAAAGAAGGGTATTCTAATTCTAAAACTTCCATTTTCTTACCACAATAGTCATAAGCATTTTCACTATAATTAGATCCCTTGATACAAACGCCAATATTCATAGTGGATGTATGAGTGACATATATTTTAGTATGAAATTTGTAACTATTTACAAAGTATACCAGATACATTGTGTTTGTTCTTAACGAACCTTTAGCAAGGTCTAAAATGAATTGGTTTTGATATAATTTGTAAGTGCATTTGCCTATAATAAAAGAAAAAAAAAACTCATTTATTTATACGATAAAAAAACTCCCAAGATAGTAACAGTAATACTCATGAATTTCTCGAATCATTTTGAGAAGTCTAACTAAGCATCAATTTATTATTTGAAAATGTATGGGTTATATTGCTTTAGAATGTCCATGTATTCGCTTGTTGAAATATTAATATATTCAAAAAATATTAGAAATTGTATTAAATATGTAATTATATTTATAATATAAATAACTTACTTAACATATTCTAATACTTCTGATTAATTTAAAAGAATGTATATATAGGTTGCCTTATATTCTTTTTTAGTTAACATTCTTCTTTTCGATATACCAAATGGTCTACTAGTGTTAGTATAGGTGCTCTAAATAAAATCATTGTAATGGTGTTTTTAGAAACATATCAGTAAAAAAGCATTATTTATTAATCAGTAATTATTATTGTTTAGAGTAATATTGCATAACTGTTTAATAAAGTCCATGGTATAAACATAGCATGAAGGCATTCACGATATGATCATGATAGTGAGATGCTTATCATGTGTAATTATGTTTTAACCTAAATTTCCCTGGTCATAGAATCAATGAGAAAGGACATTATTGATTTGGAAAGACTAGCACATGCGTATACTATTTGATTTGATCAAATCATCTGATCTCATAAAGATGCTAACATTGAGATGTTTGAGTATAGCATGTGGATGCTTACTAGAAGTAGTAATTGCATCGGAGTGATCGCAGGAGATAGTCATATGGAAATCTAAACAATGTTAATAACTTATCTCTGCATAGAAATGTGCAAATGTCCTTAGACTTGAGATGCTTAAGAGTGATCTAGAGTGAAGATGCTATACTTTAATTCCATACCTAACTCTCCCAAAGGGTCTACTTGCAGGGTGGATATTGGATATAGTTTGACTCACTCGTAGATATTTAAGTGGTCAATAAAGGATATCATAACTCCTGTTAGAAGGAGGGTTTTACTTAAGGCCTCTTGTATGAGAACATTATTGGAAATCTTTGGCCAAAGTGGATAGTACTTAGAGATGGTCTTTAAGGAAATCATTTTAGTAATGATGCTTGGATTACAAGGAACTACTGTTCGGGCTAAGTGTAGTGTAGCCAGCTTAGTGGAGTTAACATAATGTCCATACATTAAGCCGAACTTGGAAAAGGGGCATGAAGGGACTAGTAGCACAATATTGTCCATGTGTTAGGGTTTCTGCTTACCACTAGCAATTTCTGATTATTTGGGGGTCATGATGTATGAAAAGATACTGGTCATGATCTACTTAAGTTAGAAAGGTTTAATTGGAGAATCGATTATGAATTAAAGAAGTTTAATTCATATAATCCTTGTTGGACAAGGATTACCTTTGATGGAAATTTCCTATTTTGAAAATAGGAATTCCACTTGAGAGTTTCCTAAATTAATTTAAGGAAATAATTAAGGACTTGAGTTTCCATATAATTAGGGAACCTATTAGGTCATACACATAGAAGTGTTTCAAACAATAAGTGAAAGAAGAAATTAAATTATGATTAAATGAGATTTAATTCATATATTTAATTATGGGGATTTTGTAATAATTTAATGTGATTAAATTAATTATCTAATTTAATTATTTGCATATGATGTATTTAATTAAATTAGGACCATAGGATTATATTTAAAATATGATCTATAGGTCTAAAGTTAAAGGAGTGTTTTTGACTTTTTCATTAATGACATTATTGTCATTAAACCTATTGTTTTAATCTATGCCGTTAGATTAAAACCTAGTTAGTCAAGAGACTTATAAATATGATGAGATCATAATTAAGTTAACAAGAAGTAATAATACATCCCTTTGGCCAAAACACCTCGAGAGGAAACACCAAAAGAATTCGACCAACTCCTTGTATTCTCCATCAAGCCGAAACACCCTTGACTTGCACATAAGGGTTTTTGGCTTCTCTTTCCAAAAAGACTTGTTGTTTGATCTTCACGTGGATTACTAGTCGGGCTTTCCTCGTCTCGTGGAAAGATAATAGTTTGCTACAACCCTTTCTTGGTGATCAAGTGAAGAAAGAGTTTCAAACACAAAGGTAAAGATCTTGAATCTTTAATCTAATCTTTGATTTTAATCAACATAGAGATCTTGGATTGGGATTTTTCTTTGTTTTCGCTGCGCCTAACGGCCTAAATCCCAACAAGAGCAATAAATTCGAAAAACCTAAACATCCTTCTTCACATATATCTAAAACTCGGATATATTTCCTCACATTCCTCCCACCCTGTGTCTGCTTAATCTTGCCATGTTCTTCCTTTTGCTCACACCATCACCACCACTACCCTCAATATTCATCCATGCTACTACTCTACCCTCCTATACCCCATCGCTCTTCCCCCAGTCCGATTAGGTGGATTTGTGATTAATCTAAAACCCATAAGAGTTAGAGTCAATATCACCAACTTGACTGATGTATCGAGGCTCCCATGGCTAACCTAGAACCCATAAGGGCTAGGGTTAGCACATCGACTTCAAACAAAATATAGAGCTGATTTACATTTCTATACTGCTTTTTAATTAATGATTTATTTGCTGCTTTAGCATCTTACATTGTCCGTAATTTTAAGTCAGAATCAATTTTAACCCAAGTTAGTATTTCTTAAATAAAAAACTTAGTCCCCGAACTTAGATCTTCTCTAAGGTCTAGTGATTTCATCCATTGTGCAAAACTAAATTGGAGTCATTTTTGGGTTCTTCCTTATATTTTTCTAACAAAAAAAAATAAAAATTAAGGTGGCAACTCCCCAAAACTCATTTTCAAAACAGACTTGAACTCAAAACGGGTTCCAAAATAAAGATGAAATAAATTTTTTTCAGTGAATTGAGAAACAGAAGCTCCAATCGACCAAATATTTCGGTGACGTGAGACCGAAACCCTTTAAAAAGTGGGCAACTGCCGGGATGACTGCGACATCGCTCGGGCGAGGCCTCACACTCATCTCGAGAGGAAGATTCTAGAAAAGACAATGAAAAGGAGGAATCGAGCTGACTATTATCGACATCAGCCCAATCTTCGACATTACTGTCGTTGGATAGTGAGGATTAAGAACAAATCGCTTTTGAAGCATGAGAGAAAGTTCTTAGTGATTTCTGCTGTTCTTTTTCACCAATAAACAAATTTCTAATCTTGTTATCTAATATTATTGGTGCAGTGATTTCTGCAAAAATCAATGGCTTTATATGAAAGGAATTTAATCAATACTCAAATCCAAGAAAACTAAAAATTAGGTACTAAAATCTGAAAGAACTAAATTGACTTACAATAGTTTGTTCCAAATTTTCTACTTAGTTTAGTCTATGTATTCCTAAATAGAGCCAGTGTGCAAGTAAAAGTTGAGCTCAAAAACCAAAAGGGTTTTTCGATATTGTTCTTCTTTTGGGGTTTATGGAATTGGAGGATCAAAACCCAAAAATTTCCCAAATTTGAGTATTGATTTTATAGGCAATTTCACTATTTGTGTACTATTCTCCTCTGTTTTGTATTTTTCTCTTCTTGGCATTTAACATAAAATTACCAAGTCGGTTGACGGATCTTAAAAAGATCAAGCTGAATAACACCACAAGAAAATTTAGAAAGAAAGATGGCGGTGATGGAGAAACTGAAAATGTTCATCGTGCAAGAGCCAGTGGTATT
Organism: Aleurites moluccanus; assembly: GCA_948193065.1. Taxonomy (NCBI): domain Eukaryota; kingdom Viridiplantae; phylum Streptophyta; class Magnoliopsida; order Malpighiales; family Euphorbiaceae; genus Aleurites; species Aleurites moluccanus. The sequence goes on from CANXYC010672538.1 coordinate 5,394, forward strand.
TCATAAGATTATCAGTGTTTCTGATTCTTGAGAAAGATTTAGCCAATATTATTTCGCACATGCATGCCCTGATTTTCCATTGACGAATTGAGAGAGGTGAAGTGAGAGTCAAAGTGTGGCCATGAAAGAGAGAAAGAAGAAAGAAGAAAGAAGAAAGAAGAAATAAGAAAGAAAAAAGAAGAAAGAAGAGAGGAATGGAGGTGGGTAAATAACAAGGGTATTTTGGGTATTTAAAATACTCTAGAAAAGCCTACAATAGTTATATGATTATTATTCTCAGTATTTAATTTGAAATCATCGAAATGACTAAAAATAATTTTAGAAACTCAGTTAGAATGTAAACGAAATACTTTTCCGAAAAACATAGGTGTCGATAACGCTGCTGAGAAAATAGCAGTCCGGTCGACATATGAATTTCTGATTCTGACTATGGGGTAAAGAATCATATATATACAAGTGTTATTATGGTAAAAAGAAAGAGTTGAAAAATATTTAGGAACACTGAAAAGTAAGTGATGGAAAAACTGTAAATAAATGGAACTTTGGGGGTATAGTGGAAATTGGACTGTCTGAGTTTCATCATAGTTCTAAAACTATTTTTATAACAAAGTATAAATAAAAATAAGATGTTTGAATCCCCACTTTAAAATCCATATCCCAATTGAATCGTCAGAATAAATTACAGAAGGAAATGTGGCAAAAGTATAATTTAAGAAAAGTTTAAGGATCAAAATGAAATTTGCTAATTGTGACTTTGTATATAAGCCACACTTAGAAATTTTTCTTCATTTTCTTCTTCTTCTTCTTCTTCTTCTTTGGCCGGAATTTCCCTTTCCTTCTCCCATCATTTTTCCTTCAAATTTCTTAAGGAAAATCAAAGGAAACTTGAACCAAACCATATATCTTCCATCTTCCATCCATTTTCTATCTTGGAGAATAAAAAATATTCAAGAACAACCACCTTGTGGATTTCGGCCCAACCCTCCATTTTAGGTAAAATATTGTTTTTTTTTTATTTATTTTATGGTTGATTTAGGTATTATAGATGTTAATTAGATTGGGTAATGTATTTAATTGCATCAATTGATGCATATAGTATTTTCCCCAATTTTTCAAACCCTAACCTAAGTTGTATGAACTAGCTATGTGAAATTGAGTTAGTTTATGTTAATTAAGATTAGAATATGTTAATTGGAGGCTAATGGATGGAATATTTGTAATTGATTTGATGTAGAAAATCATATTGAGGAAGGTTGCCATTTTTGCCTACTTTGAGGAAATTGGAGGCAAATCAATTTTGGTGGATTGTTTAGTGTGCTAGGTGAGTCTTTTATACATCATTTAACATGCCTAAAGTGTTAAAATGTTAATTGGAATTCATATCCAAAAGGGCCATTTTGGCCGAACCCTATCAGGGCATTTTTGCCTTTGGTTTTGTTTCATTTTACCTTGATTTTCCATGCCAATTTGATCCATTTAATGTTGTTTATAGTTTTGTCTATAATGCTTATCATGATGCCTATAATATTTATTGTTGTTGATAATTGGGGCAATGTTGGAGTTGCATCCAAACCTTGTCAAATTGTCCACCCAAAGTTGCCCACCAAGTGTTTGTCAAAATACCTAGCTCAAAATCCATTGGCCTACCATTTGAATGCCATCATCGCTAGCGACAATGGCATGCCAATCGTGTCAATTTTTTTTTCATATATGACCAACTTATTATAATATCTGTTAAAAAAAAGGGCCAAGCTGGGATTCGAACCCAGGCTTGGTGGAAGCGAGGCTAAGCCTTCCAACCACCAGGCCAACTCCATCTCTTAGTTTATTTAAGGGATAAATATAAAAAAGTAAAGAGAATGGGGGATTTGATTGGTTTAAATCAACCAATTAGACTCGTGTTCTATAGGTAGCAAAAGGAAAAAAAAATGCGCAAAAGAGCAGAAAGAAGAGAAGAAAGAGAGAGAGAGAGAGAGAGAGAGAGAGAGAGAGAGAGAGGAGAGAGAAAATAGATTTTCTTCGATCCACTGTCGTACGGCCGCCGCCCAGTTTCATCGCCCACACCAGGAGGAAGCTCAGCCCCCGAATAACTTCATCGGTACAGATCTAGTCATGAACAGTCGCCAGAGCTGGCCACACGCGTTGACATGGAGAAAGGGGCCACCGTCACCGTCCGAAGTAGTTTTCGGCATATTCTGACATCCTTTTCTGGTGATTCCACTACCATTACACTCTTCTCAATTCAAGCTTTCTTTTGGCACCTATTTTATCTTGATAAAAAATCTGAGCTCGGACTAAAAAAATTTCAGTCCGGGCCTTTTTCTGAAATTTTAGTCAAAGTGAGTTTTATTAACTCTAAAAATTATGTTTGATATTATGAAAAATTTTAGGGACCAGATTATAAGTTAAATGTGGAGTTAGGATATCGATTTAATAATTTTAGTGGAAGAAATAATTTTTAGACTGCCTTTAAATAAGTAAATAATTAAAGTATTTACGAGAAAATTATTTTATAGTGCGGATAATTATTTTATTTACGTTTGTTGTGAGTTTTGATTTGAGAATTGATAAGGAGGATGTGATGATATTTTGTTATAAGGCCTCGGATGGGTAATAATTGCTTGAATTGGAATATTTATGAGATGATATAAATTTATTATTTTTCAGGGAGCTACGTCATATTTTAGAGGAGATTCTACCAAATTTTTGGAAGGATCTTTAAGTTAAATATTTATATAATTAATTAGGAAATTTTTTACTTAATAATTAATCTATTTTGTTGATGATTTTCTTTAGATAATCCGAGTGCATCCGCAGCGGGCCTTAGTGGAGTCAGGGACTGAGTACCTCCTTTTATACTGTGAGTTAATGTAATTTAAGTTAATAGTGCATTTGAGCATGTCATTTTATACATATTTAATTATCATATTCTGCATTAGAAATTTTGATGCACATATATGATTATGATGACAATTGATGTATTATGTTTGAATCCGTGTTGATGTGTTGCGATGAAAATAGAATGACGTGAAATCCACCTATACTAACTTAGGTAATGTGAATCCTATGATATGATACGTTATGATGGTAATTGATGAGACATGTTATGAAATGATTATGATGATGTTATTATAGGGATTAGCCTGGTTAGAGCTGGTCTCACTTTGACCCCTGGATATGGATAAGAGAGTATTAGGATGCCTGGTTTGAGCTAAACTCACCGTGGCCCCGTATTTAGATTTTTTTTTAAGAAAGCCAAGGGAGGGGGTTGGCTCCCCATTTATGTTTATGGATTATAGATGAATGGTGGATTCCACTGACTATTCTCATCATGGGTGATATATATATATTTGGCCTGTTTTATTGATGATGAATTGTGATATGACATTTTATATAAATAATTGTTGTCATGCATGTTTATTTAAATTATATCATCTCATTAAGGCGAATGCTCACTCTTGTTCACTATTTTTCAGGGTAACTTTCTCAATTCTTCCTTCAAGATCAACTCTGTTTCCTTCTTCACAGAGTACAGACTTATTAAGGTTATTATGTAATTTTATTACTTTTAATACTTTCGTAATTACTGGTGTGTTAGTCATTTATAATATTTAGTATGCTAGCTTGTGGGTGAATAAATCTCCATTTATGTTACATCTATAATGTGGATTGTAATATTTCAGGATAATGTTTTGTTGGAGGATGTACCTCCATTTAATATTATGTTATGTTATTTTTGTAGGATATAGTTAATTGATATTCAGGTAAGGCTTGCTACGGTTTTCGGTGGCATATCGCCTACCCTTTCCCTAGCGCCGATCATGATTCCAGGACGGGATCATGACACTTATGTTCCATCGTATTGTTGTTTACCAAACCCTTTTTCATTTTATAATCACTTGTTATTGCTATTCCTTTGGTTCTATTGCTCCTTGGATTGATTGATAATGAATCATTGATACTTGGTGAAACCATTATTATGCAATGGTATCTATTGACTTGTTTCTTGTTTCTATTGTCTCCGATGTGATTTGATAAAGCTGCCGCTCTGACAGGATAGTGGGTATATATTGTCGGAAATGTGCACATTATATAATTATACTTTAGTTGGGAAGGGTTATCAGTCCTAGTCATAAGCCCTGATTAGTCTTATGTTTATTGATATGAGATTGATATGTGTTTGACACATATTATATGAGTTTCATGGCCCTATATCTGTCTCATCCATGTGATATACTTTTCATTGATGTGATTATTGACTTTACTGTCACTTACTATCACCTTATATACTTGATTTCGTATCCTGTTATCTCTTGAGTAGATTGATTTACTAATTTTATTTGCCTATTCTTTATTGATATTCCATTACATATTTATTGGTTGATGCATATTAGATTCACTAAGTATCTTATATACTCACTCTTTCATTGTTTTCCATTTCCAGGTGCAGAGTAGGAGACAGAAATCCCAACTTTGATATCTCTGTGGATTCCTGCAGTATTTTATAGCAGTGTAATTATTATGAAATACTGTATTTTGTATGTTCATGATCTAGCTGCTCCCGGGGTTGTATATGGGATAGTTCGTTTATGAACATGTATGTCTGGATTAGTTTGGAGTTTAATTAGTGATATGATATGTTATGACGAATGCTACAGCCAATTACAGTATAATTTACAAATTGACAGAATGAATAGTAATTAAGTAACTGAATAATAAATTGATGGTAATAGATGATTACATGTGATATTGGGTTCTACAGGTGTCGGTCGCCTCTGGCATCTCCCACATCCTAGGATCGTCGCGTCCGAGAATAGGTCATGACAGAGGTGGTATTAGAGCTCTAGGTTACAGATGAATAGTAACTAATTTATAGAAGAATAGTAACTAAGTACAGTATGGGTAGAGTTAAGTGAACCATGGAGCATCAGAATTCCTGTATCGTCTTTTGTTGTATTCATCGAGTATGTATGAGTATTTTACGTTTCTGTAATATGCTGAGTGCGTGTTTTGTTTTTTGACAGTTTACAGAGATGTCCGATGATAGAGATAGGGATACCAAAGAGGCAGAGGTTGCCTCAAATAAGTCTCTGGTCAGAGAATTTTCTATTTCAGAGGGACCGTCTAGATCCCAATGGACTACAAAGGAGACTGAGAGGAGTGATGACCCCTGGAGGATGGAGATGATAAGGGGAATGATGGAGTTGCATCGAGAACTAGTAGATTTGAGGCGGGAATGACAAAATATACCACCACCTCCAGCACCAGCAGCAGTGCCACCCCCAGTTTCACCTGCTGTAGTACCTGTTGCTCCAGCTCCTGTACAGCCAGTTGTGGTTCTTGGGGAGCCTATTGTACAGGGAGCCTGCAGAGTTATTGAGGAGGGTGGAGTTTCTATGTTTAGCTTTCTGAAGCTAAACTTACCAGAGTTCAGAGGTCATAGAGGCAATGAGCTAAATGATTTTCTTGAGCAGGTTAAGAAGGTAGTTAGGAGACTACCTTGTTCTGATATCAGGGCAGTGGAGCTAGTGGGTTTGTTACTGAAGGGGAAAGCCTGGACATGATTTTCTCGACGGATGAAGCCCATCTTGTATGGTGATCATCCTTCTACATGGGCTGAGTTTAGATAGGGATTGATTGATGAGTTCCTGAGAGAAGAGGTAAAGACCAGGAATTTGATACAGTTTGAGCAGCTTGAGCAGAGTGGTAGGTCAGTGGAGGAGTATGCTGAGGAGTTTATCAGATTGAGCAGATATACTACCCAGATTGCTCCTACTGAAGCAGATTTGATTACCAGGTTCAGGAGGGGTCTACATGCCTCATTGCATAATGCCCTATTAGCTACAAAGTTCACATCTCTGACTACTATCATTGACAAGGCTAATCAGATGGAAGAGAAATACAAGTCAGAGAGAGCAAAGAGGGATCAGAAGAGGAAGGGAGGACCTGGATCATAGGGTAGGAGGGGGGAGAGCAGCTCCCAGCCTAAACAGATTGAGCTAGTGCCCAGGTTTGATCAGAGACCTCCGTCTGGCAGTCAAAAGAGGAGGACACAGAGTAGGGGACAGTTAGTACAGTCTACACCAACTTATTCTTAGGGTTCTTAGACCTGCTACACAGATGCCCAATGTGCCTACTTGTGGTTTTTGTGGTAGAAGGCATGGAAGGGAGTGTCGACGATATATAGGTGCCTGTCTGAAATGTGGGCAACATGTATTAGTATAGGTGCTCTAAAGACAATCATTGTAATGATGTTTTTAGAAATATATTAATAAAAAGGCATTATTTATTAATCAGTACATATTATTATTTAGAGTAATATTGTATAAATGTTTAATAAAGTCCATGGTATAAACATAGCATGGAGGCATTCATGATGAGATCATGATAGTGAGATGTTTATCATGTGCAATTATGTTTTAACCTAAATTTCCCTATTCATAGAATCAATGAGAATGGACATTATTAATTTGGAAAGACTAGCACATGCGTATACTATTTGATTTGATCAAATCATTTGATCTTATAAAGATGTTGACATTGGGATGTTTGAGTATAGCATGTGGATGCTTATTAGGAGTAGTAAGTACATTGGAGTGATCGTAGGAGATAGTCATATGAAAATCTAAACAATGTTAATGACATATCTCTAGATGGAAATGTGCAAATGTCCTTAGACTTGAGATGCTTAAGAGTGATCTAGAGTGGAGATGCTACACTTTAATTCCATGCCTAGCTCTCCCAAAGGGTCTGCTTAAAGGGTGGGCATTGAGTAGAGTTTGACACACTCGTAGATATTTAAGTAGTCAACAAAGGATATCATAACTCCTATTAGAAGGAGGGTTTTACCTAGGGCCTTTTGTATGAGAACATTACTGGAAATCTTTGGCCAAAGTGGATAGTACTTAGAGATGGTCTCTAAGGAAATCATTTTAGTAATGATGCTCGAATTACAAGGAACTACTGTTCAGGCTAAGTGTGGTGTAGCCAGCTTAGTGGAGTTAACATAATGTCCATACATTAAACTGAATTTGGTAAAGGGGCATGAAGGGACTAGTAGCATAATATTATCCATGTGTTAAGGTTTCTGCTTACCACTAGCAATTTTTGATTATTTGGGGGTCATGATATATGGAAAGATACCGCTCATGATCTACTTAAGTTATAAAGGTTCAATTGGAGAATTGATTATGAATTAAAGAAATTTAATTCATATAATCCTTGTTGGACAAGGATTACCTTTTATGGAAATTTCCTATTTTGAAAATAGGAATTCCACTTGAGAGTTTCCTAAATTAATTTAAGGAAATAATTAAGGACTTGAGTTGCCATATAATTTGGGAACCTATTAGGTCACACGCATAGAAGTGTTTCAAACAATAAGTGAAAGAGGAAATTAAATTATGATTAAATGAGATTTAATTCATATATTTAATTATGCAGATTTTGCAATAATTTAATATTATTAAATTATTGCAAAATCTGCATAAATTAATTATCTAATTTAATTATTTGCATATGATGTATTTAATTAAATTAGGACCATAGAATTATATTTATAATATGATCAATAGGTCTAAAGTCAAAGGAGTGTTTTTGACTTTTTCATTAATGGCATTATTGTCATTAAACCTATTGTTTTAATCAAAGCCATAAGATTAAAACCTAATTGGTCAAGAGACTTATAAATATGATGAGATCAATAATTAAGTCAATAAGAAGTCATAATACATCCCTTTGGCCGAAACACCTTGAAAGGAAATACCAAAAGAATTCGGCCAACTCCTTGTATTCTCCATCAAGCCGAAACACACTTGACTTGTACATATTCTCTTTCCAAAAAGGCTTCTTGTTTGATCTTCACGTGGATTACTAGTTGGGCTTTCCTTGTCTCGTGGAAAGGTAGTGGTTTGCTACAACCCTTTCTTGGTGATCAAGTGAAGAAAGAGTTTCAAACACAAAGGTAAAAGATCTTGAATCTTTAATCTAATCTTTGATTTTAATCAACATAGAGATCTTGGATTGGGATTTTTTTTAGATTTTTCATTATGCCTAACGGCCTAAATCCTAACAAGTAGTATTAGAGTCATGCTATGATTGATTAAAATCTTTAAAAACTATTTTAAAGAACCAAGATTTCGGTTTGAATCAAGATTGCGCAAGTTAGGGTTTTAGAAACCCTAATTGCCGCAACCTTGATCTTGTGTAGGCCGGCTGGTCCAATCAATTGGTTTAGTAATTTCACCTCTTCAAGTCCGGTTATCCATGATAGAAGAGTTCTATAATGGGTTGAATTGATTTGGTTTTGATTTGAGTGAGTTTGGATTGCTTTTGTGATGTTTTGGTTTGATTCAAATCTGAATTGTTCTTGATGTGAATCTTCCCTTGTCTTTGGAATGCATTCTAACCTATTTTGGATAAACAAAAAATTCTGAAAAAAATATGATTATTTTCTATGATGTTTGATGTGAAAAATGGCTTTTTTTAATGCAATTCGGAGTTCGTTTGATATGGTTTCAATCGAAATTACAAAAGTTGTATAGTTCCATTTTTTGGTGAAAATACAGCAGCATATTTAAAACCGTGTTACTATTCTGAAATTAGTAGGAATATTGATGGGATTTATTTAATAATTCTCTTTAATATTTCCTTGATCCATAGGCTTTGACTTTACTCAATTTGGAGTTCGTTTGAATGAGATTCAAGCAAAACATGCAAATCCTTGCAAGTTAAGGATTACAAGTCCTAATGTGATTAGGATTACCTTTTCCTTATAAAATTAGGTATTGGGTTAATTAGTAAAATTAATGTGATTAATTTATTAATATACTATGGCTATTAAATGATGATTTAACTGACGGAATTCCAGAATATATTTTTGTAAAATTATTTTTGTACGAAACTTACGAAATTGTTTTATTAGTTACGCGTATAAAATAAGTTTTGTAAAATCTTTTAAATTTTTTAAAAAGAATATTCAGAATTAAACCTAAAATTTATATGATGAATTTAAGGTGTTTTTAAATGGTTTTTATTATTATTAAAATACTAGACCCGGTTGGAAATTTTTAAAAGTTAAAGATTTTCCGATTTAAGGTAACTAGTAAAATGCT
>CANXYC010672564.1:0-10337 GCA_948193065.1 Aleurites moluccanus
AACTCATGATCTTGAGATGGCTGCAGTAGTGTTTGCATTGAAGATCTGGAGACACTACTTGTATGGTGAGAAGTGTGAGATTTTCACAGATCATAAGAGTTTGAAGTATATCTTTCAGCAGAAGGATCTTAATCTTAGGCAAAAAAGATGGGTTGAATTGCTTAAGGATTATGACTGTGAAATCTTATATCATCCAGAAAAAGCTAATGTTGTAGCAGATGCACTGAGTAGGAAGTCCTTAGGAAGCTTGTCCCATATTCAAGTGAGTAGAAGGTCCCTAGTGAGGGAAATGAAAGGATTGCATGATATGGGAATCAGTTGGGAATTGTCAGAGTCAGAAGTGCTTTTGGCAAATTTCCAAGTCAAGCCACTTTTTATTGATCAAATTAGAGAAGCTCAAGATAGAGACCCTTAGTTGGTAAAGATAAAGAATGAAGTGGGATTAGAGAAAGCTCCAGGATTTCATGTGGTTGATGGCTTGTTAAAGCATGGCAGCAGGCTATGTATTCCAGCAGTTGATGGGTTAAGAGATATGATTCTTAAGGAAGCACATCATGCCAAGTATAATTTGCATCCAGGTGCAACAAACATGTATCATGACATCAAGAACTCATATTGGTGGAGTGGAATGAAGAGAGATGTTGCTGAGTATGTGGTCAAGTGTTTAACTTGTTAGCAAGTCAAGTTTGAGCATCATAAGCCATCTGAATTACTCCAAGAGTTGCCATTGCCAGAATGGAAGTGCGAAAGAGTGACCATGGATTTTGTGGTCGGATTGCCAAGAACTTCCATAGGCTATAACTCGATATGGGTCATTGTGGATAGATTGACCAAGTCGGCCCATTTCCTACCAGTCAAGACAACCTATGGAGTTTCTCAGTATGCCCAGATTTATGTGGATGAGATTGTTAAGCTTTATGGGGTACCAGTTTCAATCATATCAGATAGAGGTACTCAGTTTACCTCAAGATTTTAGCAGAAATTGCAAGAGTGTTTAGGTACCCAGCTTGATTTCAGCATAGCCTTCCATTCACAAACAGATGGGCAATTGGAGAGGACCATCCAAACTTTAGAAGATATACTAAGGATGTGCATTCTAGACTTTGGAGGAGCTTGGGATGCTCACTTGCCATTGATTGAATTTACCTACAACAACAACTATCACTCCACAATTCAAATGTCTCCTTATGAAGCTTTGTATGGAAGGAAGTGTAGATCTCCTTTGTATTGGGATGAAGTTGGGGAAAAGCATATTGAAGGACCGTAATTGATAAGGTATACTTTCGAGAAGGTTCCATTGATTCAAGAAAGATTGAAGACAACTTTTAGCAGACAAAAGAGTTATGCCAATCCAAAAAGAAAGAATCTTCAGTTTTCCATTGGAGATATTGTGCTCCTAAAGATTTCTCCAATGAAGGGAGTTCTACGATTTGGCAAGAAAGGTAAGATGTCTCCAAGGTTTATTGGGCCTTTTGAGATCTTGAGCAAGGTTGGGAAAGTTTCCTATAAATTGGCTTTGCCTCCTAGCATGGATAAGGTGCATCCGATATTTCATGTGTCGATGCTTCGAAAGTATGTAGCCGATCCTTCTCATGTATTGCAAGTGCCAGAAGTGGATATCCAACCAGATTTGTCATATGAGGAGATCCCAATTGAAATTGTAGATCGAATGGTTAAGAAGCTGAGGAACAAGGAGATACCCATGGTTAAGGTTTTGTGGAGAAACCAAGTTATGGAAGAATGCACATGGAAATATGAGCAAAGCATACAAGAAAGATATCCCCATTTTATTTCAGATTTGAGGCAACTTATTATAAATTTGAGGACGAATTTATCTAAGGGGGAAGAATGTAATATCTACCATTTTGTAGTATTTTATTGATTTTGTATGTTTGGAGAATTTATAAATTTTAAATAAGAATGTTGAGAATTTCAGGAATTTCTGATTTTTTTGATGCTGCAGGATTTTGTGATGATAATTGTATGGTCTTAAAGACATAATTTGGTAAAGTATAAAACATTAAAATTGTGAGTTTATGTCTTGATTATAATTAAAATGGTTTGGCGAAATTCTGTGTGTGTGATGAGTTGTGTCTATTTGAGCAAGGCTGGTCTGGTTGAGAGTTTCTGCAGGGATGCAGTGTCTGTTTGAAATTACTGGGAATGACTAAGACAGAATTAGCCAAAGGTGTGAACATGAAAAATGTTCCTTTGTGTGTTGTGAAGATGATGATAAAATTTTAGAATTTTTGGATAAGTGTATCTCAGTGTAGAATGGATTTTATCAGACCTGTTTGGAGAGATTCTAAGGTAGCAAGTCTGAGTGACCTTTGGAGAGTCACCATGGTTTGTGTGTTGGTCCTTTTGATTTGAAATTTTGATATGTTGTGACCATGAATTATTGTAAATGATAAAAAGAATTAGTAAGTTTGGATATTTGTAGCTCATTTGCGAGCTGGTTAAGTGTGAGATGTCCAGGAAGGGTTTTAACTTAGAGGAATTTTGTTGTGGTGAGCCAGCAAAATGATAGGAGGCATTTTGCGAAGTGGCAAAATGGTGAAGTGGAAAAGTGAGTTTGCCGAAGTGGCAATTTGCGAAGAGGAAGTTGGCGAAGAGAAAATTGGCGAAGAGCTTTGGCTAAGGGGAAGTTGGCGAAGAGCTTTGGCGAAGAGGATATGGCGAAGAGGATAAGGCGAGGTGGCATTATGCGAAGAAGTGTTATGCGAAGAGAGAATGTGCGAAGTGGTAGTTCGCGAAGAGGTGAAGAAGCGAATAAGTGAAGAGGCAAAGAAGCGAAGAGGCAAAGAAGCTTTGCCGAGGTGGCATATGCCAGGAAGAGTTGCGAGGAGAGTCTGGCGAGGCAGCATATGCGAGGTAGCATATGCGAACTGGAATGTGCGAGGTAGCATTGTCGGATCAAGTTTGGCTAGCTGGAAGTGCGAGCTAGGAATACGAAGTGAGAATGGTGAGCTGACTTAGATGAGAGAGCTTTGCCGAGGCATATTGGCGAGCTGTTTGGCGTGTTTCTGGGGCAGTGTTTATTTAAACCCAACAACACCAGTAGCAATTTTTCATGATTTTTCTCTCTTCTTCTTCTTTCGTTAATTCAGTCTTTTTTTCAGATTTGTTTCATTTTATATTCTAAGGCATTAATACTCAAATTAATGCATTAGACTTCTAGATTAGTCTATATTAAGGCAGAAATCATCAGATTTGAGCAGTAATCTAAGAATTTCAGTTTGAAGGAAATAAGGTAAATTTTCTTCCTAAGCTATTTTCTTTGCATTTATTTAAGTCTATGGGTTAGGATAATTAATACTGGGTATATAGAATTTATTGCTAGTGATCTGAAGCCATTAATGGTAATTAATATGGAAGAAATCATAATGTTGAGACTATCATGAATAGTAACATGAACAGTAACTCCAAAAATTAAATACAGATTTTCTTAAAGAGATAAACAAAAAAAATTATTGTTGGGAATTAAGAATAGAGACTCTAAGATAATTAATTATTAGAAAATCATGATAAATATTATTGAATTGGAGAAAACCCTACTTTTGTATATTTGAAAAATTTCTTAGGAGAAGAAATTCGAATTGATTGAGGAATTATAAGTGGGCAGATTGCTAAGGATAAATTTAAGAGAAATTTGTATAAGAGGTAAGTATGAACATCCCATTTGATTATTGTCCCTTGAAATTAAAATGACCAAGTATTCTTACATTTGATTATCCTATTGTATATATATATTATATAATTGTATAAGGTGAATGGCTTGATCAACTTTCTTGGATCAAGTCTATATGTTTCTTGCTAGTGAACCCGTTTTAAATGTTGTTATATGATGATGGTCTTGCGACCAATAGGTCTCCTATGAGAGTGAAACCCCCTGACCCATAGATAGAATGCTCTTTCCAATGAGAGTAAATTCATTGGTCCATTGTGCACTTTGGGAGCCCAGTCGATAGGATTTTTATCGGTGTTCCACCTAGAGGGGGCCATGAGCTCTAGGTGCATGCCTGGCCAAGCATGTGTGCACGTTACGGTAGCAAGGCTACTGATACGTATGTTATGATATGAGATCAGTTCTACCAGATGAGATTTGATAATGCCATTCTTTGTGGGCATTCTATGTTCTAAATATGAACCATGATTTGAATTTTGACATGATTTGATATAGCCAAATTATTATGAGAACCATATTTCTTTCAAGTAAAGCTTATGACTTCTTTTATGCCTATATGTATAAATATTTGTTCATGACCATGATTCGATTTTCAGTTTCTTATTGTATAATGTTCATATCTTACTGAGTTGAAGGTTCACTCCTCTTCTGTGGATTTCAGGCGATAGCATAGCTCGTGAGGGAGCTAATAGAGAAGATCGGGCTTCTTGACTTGTTTATTCCAAGAAGCTTCATTATAATGATCTTGAGATATTTTGTGTATTTAAATTAATGGTATTATGATACAATATGTAAAGGGGAGTATACTCTAGAGCTCCGTAGTTAGTCATTCGAGGATACTAGTATATTTTGATATATGATTGTTACCTTTTGGGTACTCTTGTTCCTCAGTGATGTGAGGTGTCTCTTTTGATCATTAAGGAACAAGAGAGAAAGATGAAATGATAATAGAAAAGATATGATTGATATTTAATTATATGTATGGACATGACCATTGTATGATAATGTATGATGTTGTGATTGATATAATAGTATATGAGATTCATGATTTGTGAGTTCTACGGGTTTATGGTGGCCTTAAGCCTACTCTTACCCTAGGACCGTCGCACCACTGGAGTTGGGGTGTGACATTAAAATGGATAATGAATTAATGGTTATAGATTATGTATGTGATGCTGGGTTATACGGGTGCCGGTCGCCATTGCATCTCCCGCATCCTAGGACCGTCGCAATCTGGAAACGGGTCGTGACAAGTACAAATATGCATTAGTACTATAGTTAAAATAACACATCGACACCTTTTGTTTTCAAAGGCACAAATATACCCTCATAGTTTGAGAAACCTGTTAACTTACCCTATGTGAAAACTGCTCCATCTCCATCTTTTATCATTGTTTTACTGTCTATGGGACCCATGTGCAGGCTAACGTGTCCCTCCCAACTAACCCTAATTCATTTATTCCTTGAAATTAATTTCTCTCTATTCTCTCAAGCTTTCATTTTCTCTATCTTTGTCTCGATCTTGATCTTTTTTCCTAGCTCCTCGATCTCATAGTCTTGCCATTTCCTGCAACTCCAATGGTATATCATCCTCTGCAATAACAATAAATTTTTATAGGTTGAGATCAAGAAGGCAGAGTTAAAGAAGCGTAATCTTATCTCGTCTCCTTTTTGTTTTTGAATGTCACGATCAGAAACTGGGATCATGACCGGCGTGAAGTTAGACAGGAGTATAACCACACAAGGCTAACAAATACTATACCTATAACCTGTGAGATTATATATGAACACTTAATCAATTACTTATATCCATCAAATCAATGTTTAAATACTATTAACCAATAATAACAAATCAAATAAAATTAATTACAACTACTATTTGGAAATTAACTAAAATCCCTCCAAACGGAATTGTTCATAACTACCCTTGAGAATATGGCTTAGCTTTGGAAGAAAGAAAGAAATCCTTGCCAAAAAGAAGACCATAGACCTACAAAGAAACTAAAATTTAAAGGAGTGCGCAACCACGCGCTCAGTGAGAAAATATATAAAGGCAAGGAAGGAACTTAACATTTTAGACATATACATACCTAGCCCATATACAACCATTAACAATAATTTAAATACCAGTAGCAGTCTAAATAAATAATTGAATACTTTCTTTAAAATTATAAAGCATAAGAGCATATAAATTTTATATATCACTTATACAAATAATTTTTTCTTATATACTTATAAGTTCATAAATAATTATTTAAAACAATTAATGGAAGAGTGTTCCAACTGAACACTTTTATACATATGTGGAAGATAGCCCATATAACATATAAAGTCCAAGACCCGTATAACATATAAGATTCAAAACCCATATAATATATAAGAATTGTGAAGTATACATTAGATAATTTTTCACAGGCCAAATACATATAACATATAAGGCTGAAACCCAGGTGCACCATTGGGGTTCAAGTCTTTATCTCACTCTAAATAAAAAATAACATAAAAATAAAATAATATATAAAAAGTAAATAAAATTCAAATTCCAAACATCAAATACAAACAATTACATATAGACATCATACATTCACATAATTTTTCAAGTAACAATAATATACTATAGTTACTATTACATATATTGCATATAGCTTGTCTTCCCCAACTTCTAATTACAAGCAAAATCAATTAATTTATTCAAATAATAATCATACAAATAAATATTAAATTATTTCAATTAAACTTTATATATTTTCTCACCTGAAAAATCTTCACATAAACGACACATTTAACTGATTACCTCTAACACCTCTTATTTTCAAGAAAACTTTAAGAAATTGGAAGAAAACTTTCAATAATTTCATAAACTCAAGTCTGCGGTTAGCTTTTTCTTTTCTTTTCCTCTACACATTTTTTCTTCTTAATGGTCGCCACTCTAAAACTAACACTTATATACTACCAAAAGAGAATAAAAATTATAATCTTTAATTGCTCACTATTCTATCATTTAATTTAATCAGTTTAACCAAAAAATATGTTATTTTCTAAAATTGACTACTAACACTATTTAAATTATACTATAACCACAACACTTAGTTATACATCATATAAATTCTCCAAAGTTCAATTAATTATAACTCATGTGAAAATACCAAAATACCCTTGATAGAAAAATTCTTACAATATCCCTAAAATACCAAAAAATATAGAATATACTCAATTGGCTCCATAATTCATATTTATATTTTAAATTATCAGTTCTAATCCATAACTTAAACTTGGCCTACAAATCCACACAAAATATAATAAATATTCTTAACTGAAAAATTTGAAATTTCACATTGAAAATGGAAATGTCTTGCTCATAAATTTAACTCATTTGCAAATCAAGCAAAATCTGAACCCTAATTTATTAAGCATTTTAATAATTTTATAATCCAAAATTTGTTTTTGATTTTCTTGTTTTGAAAATCGAATAATCTCTATTGAAATTATTCATTTTTATCAAATTCATATCGATATGTAAATAGATACAAGAACCCTATTTTACTAAATTTAGTAGCTTTTTAGATCTTTTGTTTCAATTTCTTCTTTGATGGCTGATCAAAAGGAAAAGGACCTGAGAATGGTTATAAGAATGAGTATGTAAAAATCACCACCATTAGCTTCACTGGAGGACTCGTGGTGGCTCTAGAGAGAGCTCATGGTTGCGGTTGCTGAAAAGCGAATGTTCGCCATTAAAATCGCCACTCCTTCAAAGCCCACTGATAGAAGCCCCAATAAAAGCGCTAATTTTTCTAAGAAGGAGAAGGATTTTGGCACGAAGGAAGGTAATTTAGGAAAAGAATTATCCAGGGAGGAGGTAAATTAGTTGTTCTCAATGGTGTTTGGGAGTGTCTTTTCGAAGGACATTCTAGAACAATGGAGTAATCAAGGCACAAGGTAACTCTCATATCTTCATTGATCTTCCATTCAATTTTACATGGTTTTGTCTATAATTCTGGGATTTTTCATAGCAATTGAGAGTAAAATTTCAATTTAGTGATGTAAAGTGAAATTCTTTTTTGGCTAGTTTCTCGTGCTACTGAATTTGGGGTATCAACAAAGCTTGTGTTTGTTATAAACTCGATTATTTGATGTAAATTTATCTACTGATTAGTAATGTTCTACATACAGAATAAATGTGAATCATTATGTGAGAGCTTTGGTTTTGAACTAACTGAATAAATGTATCAATTAAATGTATATAAAAAAAATGAAATGAATGAACTAATTTCCTAATATTGTAATGTCACGTCCCACAGCAGGGGGCATAATGGTCCTAGGGTACGGGTAGACCTAAGGTCACCAAAAACTCGTAGAATCTGTTAACATGTCAATTATATTCATAAATAAATATTTGAGTCTATTCATTCTCACTTAAATTATGTTTATCAACTATTAACCTTATAGAAATTTTGACAGAATCTCCTCTGTATTTTTCAATCTATTACCTAAAATATAGTTTCAATCATATAACCTGCAAAGAAATTTACACTCCCAATTGGTCACCATCCTTATATCCTTAACTCCACGATATCAATAAGCAAGCATGACACTTATTTATTTTTATCTCATATCGTGTCACAATCACACTTTAGCATTATCATTTTCGATATCAAAATCTTTATCGTTATCATTATCGTTATCGTTATCATTACCAGTCATTAGGCATTACTCATATTGCATTAATTATCTGTTAAATTTTAGTGACAGGTCATATCATGTTTTAATCTCATCATATCAACAATCATTATTAAATATTCATATAATACTTTATACATCATTTACCTATCTATATATAGTACCATGAAGCTCTAGAGTTTATACATATGACTATTTAAGAATAAATATTCACTTTGGAGTTCTTGATGTCCCAAGTCGAAGAAAGGAATGACTTGGAAATAGCCACCACTATCTTGCTCCTGAAAAATGGTAAATAACTATATAATTAGTATAATATACTGAGTGAGTCAAATATACATCATAATTCATGCAGAGTTGGGTAACAGTAAAGAAATGAAATAAACAGTATTAATGATAGGGTATTGCACACTATTTGTGTAATACCTGTTATATATATATATATTTATTTTATAAATTATGGTATGTTTGATGAATTGATTGTGGTTAAACTGATGATTTGAGGAATTCAGAATCTGTATTCAGGAAGGATGTTGTGAGGCAGATTTCAGGATTTTAAAGGAATAATTTGAAAAAGTATAAAACATAAAAGTTGTAGATTTATATCTTATATTTAGGTTTGAAAAATAATTTTGTGGAATTTTGTGTGTGTGAGGAGATATGCCTCCTCGACCAGAACCTATCTGGTCCACGATTTTCTGCAGGAAATTTGAGAATGTTTATTTTTTGGGGAATGTTTGAGGCTGAATGAGACAAAAATATAAAAATGAGAAATGTTCCTTTATGTGTTATTTTGTTGGCTGTAAAATTTCAGGGGAATTGTATAAGTATAGCTTAGTTGAGATTGAAATTAGTCAGACCTGTTCGGATGATTTTGGGCAGTTAAGTCAGGGTGAACTTTAGAAATTCACTATAGTTTGTGTAGATCTCCTTTTGATTTGAATTTTGGATATGTTGGATCTCCGAGTGTCTATTTTGAGTGACAAAAAGAATCAGGGAGTTTGGATGTCTGTAGCTCATTTGTGATCTGGTTTAATATAAATTGGCGAAGTGGAGAATTGGTGAAGTGGGATTGCCAAGGTGGCAATTGGCAAAATGGAGAATTGGCGAAGTGGGATTGCCGAGGTGGTAATTGGAAAAATGGAGAATTGGCGAAGTGGGATTGCCGAGGTGGCAATTGGCAAAGTGAGATTGCCAAGGTGATAATTGGCAAAGAGGAGAATTGGCGAAGTGAGATTGCCGATGTGGCAATTGGCGAAGTGGAGAATTGGTGAAGTGGGATTGCCGGGGTGGCAATTGGTGAAGAGGGATTGTCGAGGTGGCAATTGGCGAAGAGGAGAATTAGCGAAGTGGGATTCCTGAGGTGGCAATTGGCAAAGAGGAGAATTGGCGAAGTGGGATTGCCAAGGTGGCAATTGGCGAAGAGGAGAGTTGGCGAAGTGGGATTGCCGAGGTGGCAATTGGTGAAGTGGAGAATTGGCGAAGTGGGATTGCCGAGGTGGCAATTGGCGAAGTTGAGAATTGGCAAAGTGGGATTGCCGAGATGGCAATTGGCGAAGTGGAGAATTGGCGAAGTGAAGAATAGGCGAAGTGTGATTGCAGAGGTGGCAATTGGAGAAGAGGAGAATTGGGGAAGTGGGATTGCCGAGATGGCAATTGGCAAAGTGGGATTGCCGAGGTGGCAATTGGCGAAGAGGAGAATTGGTAAAGTGGCATTGGCGAAGTGGCATTGGTGAAGTGGCATTGTCGGAGTTGATTGGCGATGTGAGTTGGTGAAGTGGAATTGAGAGGCAGTAGCCTATTTAACCAGACATCCAGTAGCCATTTTCATGATTTTCTTCTTCTCTCTTTTCTTCGTTCTTTTTCATTTCTTCTCCTATCTCTCTCAAATCTGTCCCATTTGATTCCTAATGCATTAATACTCAGAATTAATGCATTAGATCATTAAATTATAGTATTCTAAGGCTATGTT
>CANXYC010672656.1:0-14495 GCA_948193065.1 Aleurites moluccanus
ATTTAGTTTATTTCTAAAATTGATAGTGTGCTTAAAGAATTCATATTTTGAGTAATGAATCTTTTTGTGATATAATGATTCAATATTTTATTTTGAACATTATATTATCTACCTATTGAAAAGAATTATATGTAAAACATAGGAGGAGATTGTTGGGTTTATTAAATAACCCTAATTTATGTTCTAATATAAATCCTAATAGGTAAAGGACCTTTGTAGTGGGCCTAATGGGAAAGAGCCCATTAACTGGTTCAACCCTAGTGTAAACTTATATATATGCTAGCTGGGGGCAGCATGCTAGGTATTCCAAACTAGATACCTAGGGTGTAATGCTTCAAGCAATCGCATATATTGCTTGACCTAAAAACTCTAACATTGACATCGGAACTCGTCGCATGCGATTCTTTGCTGAACGAAAATTCGACGCCAAGAATACCCCTCCCAAATTCCCCATCCGTATACAAAAGCATACCCGATACATAAATAAGAGGGGCCAAAAGAAAAATCCTCTAGCGACGGAGGAGAACAGAAAGAAGAAGCCAAGCAAGGCAATGAGCAAGGGTCCGATCGGGAGGGTGGGACAACGTAGTAAAGTGCTTAGAGCGATACTGGAGAGAACGAAGCGGCGATTGTGGTGGTGAAGGGGTGGTGTTGCCGCTGCTTGTTTGATTCGAATAGGATGAGTTGATTAGTAGGTGACAAGTTAGTTGATAGCGAAAATTCATTAGCGATTAGGTCTAATTGGGTTTTTGGATTTCGTTTGGAAGAGAAGAAATGCTTTAATGTCAAGGTCATTGCTTTTACCTGTAGAGAACTTTAGGGTTTTTATGTTCCCACTCGTGTATTATTTTTTATGAAAAAAAATTTGTGGAGTTTATAAGTTTTGCATTGTATTGTTGAATAATTTCAGCTAGATGAATTCTAATGAAAATACACTTTAAGAAAGTCATTTCATAATCCATTTCACTATATTGTTAAAATTTGAAAAGGAAAGAAAAAGATATATGGTAGAAAAATAAAGAGTGGGGTATTTTATTTTTGATATTAAAATAAATAATTTAAGTAAAAATTATCTTTTCGCTATTTGATTAAAGAAAAAGTGAAAAAAAAAATGACGGAATAACTTAATTATCTAACGAAATCAAAAAATTAAAATACAATAATTTTTCAGTATAATTTTAAAAATATAAATTTTTTAATATAATTAGTCAAAATACGAGGATCTTTATGATAATTAATCTTGCAAAATAACGCTACTAATCCCTTGCAGAGGGAAATCTAAAACATGAATTCCTAATGATAAAAAGCTTTCAAAATGGACAAGTTAATCTGCATTATAATTTGCTTATCCGTAAATATGATAAATTGCTTTGCTTTGCTTTTACGATTTGATAATGATGTTATTTCATTGACAATGTTGGCAATAATCATGGTTGGTTGATGATCTCTTGTAATTTGCACTAGGGTTATGGGTTGACTGAGACCGGAGGTGGGGTAACTAGGATGATAGGACCAGACGAGACCAAGATGCATGCTTCTGTTGGTCGCCTAGCTGGAAATATGGAAGCGAAGATTGTTGATCCTGTAACTGGAGAGACCTTGCCTCCTGGCCAGAGAGGAGAGTTGTGGTTGAGAGGACCAACAATCATGAAAGGTAATGACTAATCGTTGACTTGATGTTGCCTCCTTGCTTGTCTTCTAAATTTTTGCCAAACACGAGTGAAAGCTTCAAACTAATTTTCATTAGATGGCACTGGGTTTAGGCTTGTGCTTAACTTGCACAATAATCTTAAAAATGTCTTAGGCTTCTTGTTTAGCATCAAAGGTGCATATCTACAGTTTGATAAGCATTAATTAGCGAACAATAATAGTACTGCATTTATTAAATTAACTCTGTTGATAAATAATGGCAATAGCAATACGTGGGTTTAGTTTCTCATTCTTAGGATTGCTTTGTTTAGAATATTTATGCATGATATAATCAATTATATATGCATTTGGAATTAACTACAAATGCAATAGCAAGCCTCTGTGTTTACCTCCCCTGCTGATATTACCTAAGCTAAGGAAATCAATTTTTTTGGTGAAATTGTCTAGAAGTTCTCATTTAGTACTTTTCCCCCTAAATACTTGTTTTGCCACATGAAAGTCTTCACTTCTTCTTTTTAGGTACTTGTATTCCATTCCACTCAAATATTTTGGCGTTATATATGAATGTTTTTTTTTTTTTTTTTGTAATGAGCTCTAGCTGTGTTAGTGCAGGTTATGTGGGAAATGAGAAGGCAACTGGTGAAACCTTGGATTCAGAGGGTTGGTTAAAGACTGGAGATCTTTGTTATTTTGATTCTCAAGGTTTCCTCTATATTGTTGATAGGTTAAAGGAACTGATAAAATACAAGGCATATCAGGTGATTGAATCATTCTGGGAATCATCCTGGACCTTTTCGGCCTAATTTTGACAAAGTGATAGGCATCAGGATTATACCTTATCTGACTCCTTTGTAAGTTCATCTTATTTCTTGTAACTCGCAGGTGGCCCCAGCTGAGTTGGAACAGTTACTTCTGTCCAATCCTGAAATTGCTGATGCTGCTGTAATTCCGTGAGTGTCTAGCCATTTTACTTGCAAGTTGGTATGTCATAGTTTTATCTTTTATGCATTCTTGCAATTTCTGACAGGCAGTTTTCACACTATTAGGCAACTAAGTTGTTTTTCAAAGTTCTCAGTTTCATGAATATCTCCTCATCGTCATCTTTGTGAAGAAACCCGAAGTACTTATATAATGATGAGAAACTGGAGTGTGGAGTGTCCAATTAAAAAGTACTCAGTAATTATTGTCCAATTAAAAAGTACTAAGTAATTTATGAGGTCCAACATGCTTTCAAAATGAAAATTTGTTTCAGGGTTTAGAACCAAACTGTTTCCTTATTTTATTTTATTTATAATATAGTACTGCTCATAAGCCATAATCTCTTCTAGTTTTCTGAATTAGTTGGGCAATATGGAACATCGAAAGCATGTGAACAGTACATCCACAGTTTTACTATCTTCATTCTTACACTTATATTGGTTTTGCTGGATCAGTAAATTGGGGACAATAGCATGGACACTAGCTAATGTCCTAGTTTTCTACTGCTGCTTGATCTGTTCACTGGATTTCATTGGTTATGCATATTTTGTTTGCTTGTGAAGAGTTAACAGGTCCTTTCATTTCTTTGATTTGTGTTATCTGGAAGCAGATACCCCAATGAAGAGGCAGGGCAAATTCCCATGGCCTATGTAGTGAGGAAACTAGGAGGAAATATTACTGAAGCTCAAGTTATGGATTTCATCGCAAAACAGGCATGCTTCTGACTTCTGAATACCTGTACATTTATCTATAATTTTTCAATTAAAGATGCATATAATTAAAATTGATTTTCATGTTCTGATCATGCTGGCCTTGTTTGAGTCAAATGATAAAAAGATGTGATCAATGCATTCAATCTTACACTATAAATCAGCCTTTGTAAGAATAGTAATAACTGTTCACTAAATTTAGTACATTGCTTTGTTTAGGAGGATTCTCCGTAAATGTCATTTAGCCATTTTTGTTTGCAGGTAGCACCACACAAGAAGATAAGGCGAGTAGCTTTTATCAACTCTATTCCGAAATCTCCGGCAGGAAAGATCATGAGGCGCGAGCTAGTCAATCATGCAGTCTCTGGTGCTTCATCCAAATTATGATCCATTCACATCAAAACAACGTGTGAAGACTGGGCCTTAGATGTATAAATGTTCACTATTGACACAAATTAGAAACAATGCTTATTGGCAAGATATCAATTCACAAAAAAACCTGCTGTAGCTATTAGAAAGGTTTTGCACGGGCCATTTGTTATATTCTTAAGTGTAGTTATTAAATGATACTCACTCTACGGATAGAAAGCACTTTCTGATTAGATAAATCTTTTCTTTGTAAAGCTCTTAAGATTTGGTTAATAGCACATGAGGCATAGCCTAGTAGTGTGGACATTCGAGGTCGGTATTATGGAGAATTTGCCAAGATTCTTACTAGAGATGCCTAGCAATTCGTGGCAGATTTGCAACGACAGTTTAAAAACCAAATCAAGTATGCAATAGAGTGTCGCAGAGAAGCCAGGAGATATAATAAAGGGGCATTACCAGGGATTGATCCAGCTACTAGGTATATCAGGGAAGTGGATTGGACTTGTGCACCTGTCCCTCCTGCTGTGGCAGATCGCAAAGTGGAGATATCAGGACCAGTGGAGAGGAAAATGATCATCAATGCACTCGACTCTGGAGTTAAAGTTTTCATGGTGATCTCCTGCCTCTAGAACCAACGAGCTTTAAAACTATTTTATTTCTACTAGTACTTTTAATACTCTACCAAGTCAATTTCCATATATAGGCTGACTTTGAAGATGCTCTTTCACCAAGTTGGGATAATTTGATGAGAGGACAAGTTAACTTCAGGGATGTTGTTGATAGGGCTAGAACCTTCCATGACAAGGCCAGAAACAGAGTTTACAAGCTTAATGAACAGACTTCTAAGCTCTTTGTCCATCCACGAGTTTGGCATTTACCTGGGTCTCACATTCTCAATGATGGAGAGCCTGCAACTGGTTGCCTTGTCGATTTTGTCTTTATTTTTTACCACAACTATACTGCATTTCGCCGGACTCAAAGTGCAGGCTCTGGCCCTTTCTTCTATCTCCCTAAGATGGAACACTCAAGGTATGAACTTTTCTAGCAAAAAGCAGAATTCAAGTGAGAATGTTACGCAATTTTAAGAATGGAATTGTGATTTATTGGCACAGAAGCTAAGATATGGAACTCTATGTTTGAGAAAGCAGAGAAGACGGCAGGAATAGAAAGAGGAAGCATCAGAGCTACTGTTCTGATTGAAACACTTCCAGCTGTTTTCCAAATGAATGAAATCCTCTATGAACTGAGAGATCATTCGGTTGGGTTGAATTGTGGAAGTTGGGACTACATTTTCAGCTATGTCAAGACATTCCAAAAAATTGGAGCTTAAACTAAAAACTTGAAGGACAATACAAAGAAACTGATTACTACTTGCACTGTTTAATCCAACTATTTAAGTTAATGAACAAGAAAAACAAACAGTAATTACAGAAAAATAAGCAGAGTTCAAAAGAAAAACGAAAGTGTAAACTAAACCCGAAAGTCTGATTTTAGCGCATAGGCTTCCCACACACAGGTTTTTGATATTTGCCTTTGCATAAAACTCCATGTTTAAGACCTGAACAATACAATTCATGATTTGATTCTTAACATTTTTGGGGTTTTAAAGGCCCAGTTATTGGGTTGCCCATTCATATTGAGCTTCAAAGTGCCGTTTTACAGCTCAACATTTTAGGCTTATCTAATGTCTTTACATTATTTTATCGTATATATAAAGAGTTATTTTTCGGGTTTGTATACTTGATCCATGAAGTACAAAACCAACTATTATAAAGTTGAAAACATCTCTGATTTTCTGTTTATATTCTTTTTTTTAGAAGATGCTTAAATTTCATTACTTATAAATATGATTACATGAACACCACATTACAAGAGAAAATACAGATAAAACTAAAAAAAAAAATTAGAAAATTTAAAATACATCTACATCTCATAAATAGACATAAAAATCTATAAAAATAGAAGACAAAAACATCAAAAATCTATTAGATTTTAAGCGTCAAATATTAAACACTGGTGATTAAGTAAATCTAACTCGATAATCAATCACTATTTTAAAAATAAAAATAAAAAGAAAATAGTAAATGATAATTCTACCTAAAAGAACATTGCTATTATAATTTCTCGAGATAAGACTAATCAAAAGATAAAAATTTGAAGAAAAACTAAAGTCTTGAGAAACCACCAACCCTACAAACACCACTTTCTTTGTTAAAAATATTTAAAATTTAGCGTTCAAAAATCATTAAATTCACTTACTGAGTGTTCAAAAATCATTAAATTCACTTACTGCCATTCAAAGAGGGAATGAGCAGTTTTAAGGGTTAGTAAACCCAAATTATTTTTCATGACAACACTAAGTTATCATAGAGAGATGTACTACCCTACCAGAAAAAAAGAAAAGCAAAGAAAAGAAAAGAGGAGGCCGGCAGCACCTCTTAGACTACTGCACCAGTTTGAACCAGAATTGAACCATGGGTTCATATGCCCGAAGCTCGTCCCAACCTTACACCATAAATTGATTGAACTCGCCCTAAAATTGATCCATAAAATTGTTCAGATTATGAACTCGATTTAAAAATAAAAAATAAAAAACTATTGTTATTACTCTTAAAAATCTTTAAAATAAAAATTGAACTACTTGAAATTGGAATCGAAATTAGGGCTAAATTAATATTAATTAAATTATGATGATTAAAATTGATAATATATCATTAATATTATTTGAATTTTTTATTAAAATAAAATAATAATTTATATCTACTTTACAACTAATTGTATTTGAATTTTTATAGAAATTTATAAAACTATGATAAATAAAATATATATACATATATATATATATTTATATAAAGAAAAATTAAATAAAAAATATGATAAAGTATTTTAAAAATTAAAACAGAAATAACTAAATAACATTGTAATTATAAAATTGAAAGAAAATTTCTTTCAAATGCTTAAATAAAAAATATATATACTCATTCGCTTGCCAAAACCTCCTTAGATACATTAGTTATAAATAAATGATTTATATTACAATTTTTATTAAATTATAATAATTAAGAAACTTAATTCTTTTATTTTGTCTTAGGTTACAAATCATAATTATTTAAGTTTCTAATGGTTTAAATTATAATAATGGTGATAACTATTTATTCATAGTTTATGTTACAATTTTGTTAACAAGATAATAGTTAAAGATAAGTTAGAATTTAAAATATTATTAAAATTTAATTCTTTTAATTTTTCATATTATTATTATATAATTAAGTTTTTAATGGTTTAAATTGCAATAATATTGACAATGATTTATTCATAGTTTAGGTTAAAATTTTGTTTAAATATAAGTTAAGGTATTACATTATTATTATTATTATTTAAATTTTAAGTTATCATAATGATTTGTTTCAAATATCATAAACTATTTAACGATTTCATTATGCTTTTTTTTTTTTTTGGTTAATTTCTAAAATTTAATTTACATATAGGACTCATTTTGCATTTAGTTATTTTATTCTTAGATTGTAGACTTTAAATGATTATTTTTAAGTTGAAATATTTATTATGTAGTTATATACTTATTATGATATTAGAAATATAATAATTTATATTCTTTATTTTTATGTATGTGTTTTACCGTATCATGTTCTATATTTTTTAAAAATATTTTGTTAAATAACAACTTATATTGTTTATTTTACGTATCTATTTTATCGTATCATGTTTTATATTTTTGAAAAATATTTTGTTAAGTGAATCTAATTTATTATGTAGAATTATGAATTGTCAATAATAATTAAATATTATTAAGTAATAATTATTTATGAGGTTAATATAGTAATTAATTACTTAAATTTTGGGTCTGTATTATAATTAATATGTTGATATATCATATTATTATTAATTAATTCATAATTATATATAGTGAATTAGGTTCACTAAAAAATTCTACTGATTGAGGAGGTTGTTGTATATTTTTGTACAATACCCTATCATGTAACTAATTTTTATGATCTAAAAAATTTTATAAAAATTTTTAAAAATAATAATTTAATAGTGTTTGACGTAATAAATCTAATAATATATTTTTTGTACTAAATAAAAATCAAATTAATAATAAAAAATACATTATAAATTTTATATATTAAATTTAACGATTTATATTTATCGTATTTATATTAAAAATATATTAATATTTTTATTTTATATATTTTTATTTCATTAAATTAATATATATTCAACACAGTTAAAAATTTCGCTTGAGTCTTGGATAATTTTCCCATTATTAATTTCTTTTTCTATTTCTGCCTTCCACCCACCTAACAAAGAATATTATTAATTTAAAACCTAAGGTATATGGAGGAGTACCTAATTTTATAATAAAAACAAACTAATTAAATTCCATTCATATGTTTAAAAGGAAAATGAAAAGTTTGTTTAGTAGAAAAAGAAAATCTAGGCAAACAATAGGACAAGACTGCTACTACAGCTCATTACTTAGCAAATAAAAATATATAAATTGATTGGGATTTTGCATACTTTATATTTAACAAACCAAATACCACTAATTACAGATGTCTCCATTTGAATTTGAATATTGATCTTCTTCTTTGAAATTTTCAAATTGGTTGCTTCTGGTACTCTTCCACTATTTTACTCTGTGTGTAGGTCTATTTATTGTTAATTCCTAAAATCTCCCTATGAATTAATCATAACCTCTTTTATCAAACCCATTTTTAATTTTACATTTTACTATAAGAAATATTACACAATTAGCATAAGAAGTTTAACAACAAATTAAGTCAATTTTACTACTAACAATAAATAAAAGGCTATTAACAATCTAATATATAGTAACAACACTAAAACTTGTTGCCAATATGTTATTGTACAAAAATTAGAGAAGTGAGATTCTTCATCTGATAAATTTTTTATATAAAAAATTTACTATTAGTAATTTTTTTTACAATAATTAAATTTATTACATAGATTTATGATATCAATTTTTTAACAACATGATATAGTAATTTATTTTTATTGTTATAGGTTATAATAGTAATTTGTATATTTTTTTTACAATCAATTTTAATATTTTTATTTTCTTGCAATACTTTAACATGACTATAAAAAAATAAAATGAAAATATTTTTAGCATTAGAGAGAAAATTTCATTTATATATAAAAAATATTCTTTAAATTAAAGAACATCATTGAAAATGTTCTAACAAGCACTCTTTAATTAATCAAATATAGTCTTCATTTTGCCTTCTTGTTGAAAGGCCATGGAGAATCTCCCATGATTAATTACATTTTACTACTATTTTTTGTCTTCGATAAGGAAACAGGTTGAACATTATTTATTATACATGATTATTAAAATTGATAACTTCAACTCACAATATAGAATACATTAATTTAACTTTAGGTTTTAACATTATTGCCAATGTCACTCCAAAAGAAGAAAAGCAAATAGCTTTCTTTTCCTAATATATAAACAAGAGAGATTTGCTTATCAAATATATTAATAAAAAAATAAATTAATTACTTTAGATTTATTTATGTAGGGATGGAACTCAAATTGACTGAACCGACTAAATCGAACTAAATTAATTTAATCAAAATAAAATCGATGGTTTTATAATTTATTTGGTTTGATTTAATTTGAAAACTTAGAGTAAATCAAAAATTTAATTTGATTTGAGTATTTTTTTATTTCAATTTTTTTAAATTAAACTCTTTTCACTTACAAATTTTTTTATAATTTAAAATTCATTGTTCAGTCCACAAACATATCTAAATTTACACTTTTTATCATCTCTCACTAAATATATATGGAATTCTTTTCATTTTACTGCTTAGGGAGTATTTGAATGTCTAATTATAAAACATAATTACTGTTTAAAAATACATACGTCGACAATTGAAAAATTATTGAGTGTTTAGATAAATATCTATTGTCGATTCGTTTTTTTCAAATTGACAAAATCTAATAGCAAATAAAAATTATAATTACCGATTATAATTTTTATTAACAAAAACAAATATTTTTACCTCAATCGTCCCTTCCAAATATTTTTAATAAGCTACTTTGCCATTTATAACCACTATCTATTTCCATACAAAAATAATCTCTGGACATAAAGATTTATTTTAAGAAAATAAAAAAATAATTATATACAATATAAATATCATTATAAATATTAAATATATAACGAATATATATAATAATTCAATCGATAGAAAATAAATTCAAATAAATTAAATAATTTTTATTTAGGTTGATCTTATGACATCAGCTTAATTATTTGTGTTAAGCATCATTAGCAAAACAAAATGAAATTTAACTTTTAGGTTGTTTGCATACGTAAGTTTTTCTCAGTATAGTATGTATAAATTGGGATAAGATGATGTAGAATCAAGTCAACAGTGTCTTCTAGCACTGTTGTTAGATCTAGACATAAAGTTATTTCCTGGATATGGAAAAGTTACAAGAACCTAATCTAAGTATAGTAGACCTTAATTAGAAATTTGAGATGCCCTAGCTCTCTGTGTATTTGGTGCCCACATCAACACGTGGCAGAAACCCAATATTAGTTTACAAACTAAGCTAAAGCCAAATTTTAATTAAATCATTAATAATAACAAAGTTTAGGCATTGGTAAATATTCTAATGTTTAATGTGTTCAAACATCATTGGTTGCAGATGCTGAAATCATGAAGAGAGGTACAACCTTCTAGCTAAACATGGGAAGCATCTTACTAAAATAATCAACAAAAGTTGTGCTTTGTGTTTTGTTCCCATAATTTAACTAAAGGTTAAGAGACATAATCTATGTCTTTATCTTATTATGGATAGCATGAAATTTTTGCCTAATTTTTACCTTTTTTTAATACCAATGAGTCTTAGTCACGACAGTTAACAACAATGAGATTTAAATCTTACGATATTTTAGAATTAATTGAATTGAATTTTATTCATATTAAATGATTAAAGTTTGTAAATTTATACTCAGAGATTTATAATTTATATTTGGATTGTAAATATGTTTCAAGAAAAAAATTTAACTTATTTAATGACTTTTAATTTCTATTATTAGAAAGAGGTTAAATGATTTTCTCATTACTACAAAAATAAAATAAACTTATGAAGAAGATTAATCATATGACTAGATAAGGTTATATATTGTTTAACATTAATATTAAAATTTATTTCTAAAAATTATAATTTTAAACATAATTTAAAATTACTATTTAATTTTATTTTAAATAATTTTGTTACTAAACAATATATACTCTATGAAATATGTAAAAAATTAAAAACAATTAATAATGAGAGACTATTTTTTATATGATATAGGTCCAGTTTGACACGGCTTATGAAAATAGCTTTTTATATGAAGAAAAGTTATTTTTCTAAAAGTGATATTTCTAAAAGTAATTAACTATATGTTTGTGTTTGGTAAAATATAATTTAAAAATTACTTATAAACTCATAAAAATATTTTTGTTTATTAATTTTTTAAAATTAGCAACGCGTTTAATCTAAAATATTTTTGTTTATAACTTAACTATTTAGATAACTGCTTTTATTAATTTTGATATTTACCAAACAATATAAATCGAGTCAAAATCAATTTTTCATCCAAAAAAATTATTTTTTCCTTTCTATAAACTGTACCAAACGGACACATAGTCTTTAAGGGCATTGAAAATTGCTTATCAAACACCCAGTAATGGATTATTGAATCTGTCTTTGTTCTTGTCAATCAATTAAGCAATAAACCTATAGAAAGTCATTATCGAGTACTACCCCAGCAAATGAAAATAATAGGCAAGTTCAGTTAATTATAGGACAATAATAATTAATTTAATTTTCTCTAATATTGATAAACTTTGTGAAATTACAATTACCCACAAAATTAATAATTAAAAAAAAATCAATTGGCCAACTCAAAAGTTGATGCCATGTGGGTGGTAGAGACTGGAGGACAAAGGTAGTTCATATTCTAAACTAACTTCATTAATTATTTATCAATAAGTACAGATATTTTGATTGCAATTGCTAAAGCGACCTATACCAATTAATATTGGCTTATTTGTTGGAAATATATATTAATATTTGGATGTTCCAAGCAACAATCCCCAAATGATGTCATTTGTTTATTAGATTTCCTTATCAAGCTGTCTCCCTGTGTATGTTTATCAGTCAAGTGTGTTTTCTTTTTATTAGCCAGGATTTAATTATTGGAATAAAATCATAAATAATATTTTTTTTATTTATAGAAATATATTATTTTTAATTAAATAATAGAAATTGACAAATTTGATTTTTACATTTTATATATATTTTAAAATTTTTATTTTTGATCTACTTAATTAATTGGTCTTGGCCAACCTTTTTTCTGAAAGGTGACCTAAATCTACTAGTACAAATTCTAAAGAATAGAAATACATATGATCTTATCTCCTCTCCAAATCTAAACAAGTCATTTTCACTTTATTTAGATGCCACTAAGAATTAGTCAACAAATCTATCCCATTTTTCAATGTGATTTTATTTATTTTTTTAAGGAAAAAACCTTAATTAGCTATCTAACAACAAATATTACAATTAACCATGTCATTAAGCCATTAATTAAAGTATATTGGAAGAACTACTTGTAAATGAAATAACTAATAATTGAAAGAGTTTTATCCTTTCGAAAATCCACATAGCTGAAAATTTGAAGTAGTCGAAATCCATAAATTTTTGAACATCAGACAATTTCTACAAAATATATATATAAATTATTACTTAAAGCAATAAAAATAAATTACCATGTCATAATGCAAACGAATTAATAACTTAATAAATCATTAATTCTTTCCTTATTTTAATATGACAAAAGAAAGAAAAAAAATTATGTTTTCGATATATAAATATTTTAAAACTAAATATATAGTATTCTTTTTTAATTAATTTCTTGGAATATATATAAATTTATTAATAATATTTGTAATATTCAAAATTCATTAAATACATGCATATATATGATGTTTAATAATAATTCATAAATTAAAAATATAATATTTTGAAGTAATTATTAATCCATGTAATTATTATAAGATTTCAAATATATCCTTGCTTCACTTCATATATCTCCCACTCTCATTTCTTTCCAGCCACCATGACATATATATGAGAATACATATATATAACTTTTTTTTAACTACGTAATCTCATATTTATTTTACGATTAATATAATTAATTATATTTCTCAATATATTTTATTATAAGATATAATTATATTTTACCATTTAAATTACAATAAATACATATATATAAATCATCATAGTAATATGTTCTTATAAATAAGACATATCGACAATCTCATAGACTTACTAGAATTATCGGACCTTGATTTTGGTTAACTCTTCCTCCCACTTTATCATAAAATTCATATCAACTTAACCTAACTATAATTGATGGGATAGCAACGTGTCATTTTTTATTCATTTTTCAAATCATAATATATAATAAAATACCATTTAAATAATATGAGAGAAATGTATGCAATGTATATTGGTAAATTGAATAATTCATCCATCAATGACATCAATATATATACGTTCATATGTATTATGTATTGTGATGGTGACAATGTAATAATTAGAGTGCCAAATCATCAGATAATGGTTCGGCTATGTGACATGTGATGACAACAAGGATACGACAATTAATGGTAGCCTGCATGCAATTCTTATTTCTTAATTATATTTATTCATTATTCTTATACAATGTAACATGCACCCATATTAGATATATAAATTTAAGAATTTGGATTTATATAGATCGTATGAAAATTCTCCTGTTTCTAATTAACTGAGAAAATATAAATCAATTTTCTTGACAATTAGTGTTGCCACTAATTATCTAATTTAGATTTTATGATAATTAATATTATCTTTAATTTTTTTTTCGATCATTAAAGTTGTACGTGATATTTTAATATGTTTATTTATATATATGTGACAAACTTACAATTTAGATGATAACTAATTATATATTTTTAGTCATAACAATATTTGTAACTAGAAATATTTTGTGTGATTACATATTTATTTTAATAAATGTTATATTATTTGTTATAAATTATGATTTTTTTAGCAACAAAGTGTTAGTCGACAATGTCATAACAATTTTTGTTATTGAAATTTTTTTCGATAATTTTCAAATTTTTATAATAATTTTAATTATTATAAAATATATAATTTCTTATAGTAAACTATTAAAATTTCAAATTTGAATTTCGATATAAACTAAAGTAAATTATACTCCCTAGTTTCTTAACTTATTATTAATGCATATTATCATCCTTATATTAATTTTTATAATAATAATATCTTTATCGTTATACCATTCGTTTTATGAATGTCCCTAAATTCATTTTTCATTAATTTTTTTGACGAAAAATTGACCTAGACATCACATCATCTATTTTTAACCTAAAAAATATCGTGAATATCGTGTTAGCATTCCGTAAAATTTTTTATCTTTCCACGTGCAAATAAATCTTCTCTAACCTTTACTCAAATCAAAAATTCAATAATTAATAAACATAAACAAAACCAAAATTGAAAAACATAATAAATATAACTTCAATCCTAAAAAACAAAGTTATAAACGGAATAATAATAATTTTGATTTGATTTATAATATAAATATTTTTTTTTTCGATATCACACCGAATTCACCTGAAGTTATATATATATATATATATATATATATATATATATATATATATATA
>CANXYC010672693.1:0-30806 GCA_948193065.1 Aleurites moluccanus
ATTTGTTATTGAATGACCCTCTTTGTGAGCACCTAGCCTCACAAGTGAAGGAATATATATGTTATTCACTGAGATTCATCTCACTCCTTTGTGGTTTATCCTTTTTCAGGGTTTGATAGGTAGCGACGATTCCATTTCCTCTCTCTTCCTTCAGGAGTGGAATTTTTCTTATCTATGTAATGACTCCTTAATTGTATTTATGGATCTTTCTATAGTAGCTCCATGGTATGTAATAATGAATTTAGTAATGATATTGTAAAAATGAAGATATGGTTAATGAAATGTAAATATTACATTATATATGCAGTGTGAAGTATTGGTTTGGGAAAAATGACAACAAATGTGGAATGTACATTATAGTATGAGATGAATATGGAAATAGAAGTGTTGATTTGTGCAGGTTATGTTAATGTTGGTTATGAAGAGAGGGACTTTGGGTCCTGGGTATTAGATTGTAAAAGTAGAGTATTTATGGCAAATTTTCTGTAGAAAATGAAAAATGGGGTTCTACGGGTTTAGGTGGCCTTATGCCTTCCCCATACCCTAGGATCGTCATATCTCCTGAAATGGGGGATGTGACAGAATGATGTTAATTTAAGAATAAATAGGTTAAACATAGCTTTTGAGGAATACAAAGGAAATTCAAAATTAATTTTAAGGATAATAAAAGACAGTAATATCATAAATAAAATTTTATAATATTTTTAAGGAGTTTTTTTATTTGAAATTTATTGAGGATATCTAGAATCAAGATCCTAAAATATTAAGGAAAAATAATTTGAGTATTTATACAAGATTAGGAAGGTAAATGGATAGATAGTATTTTAAGTACTAGTCCGAATATACCAGAGATAATTATACAGTTTGAATAATTAATTCTATATCGAATCTAGAGTTATTTAATACATACACATGGATAAAAATAGAACTAAAATAGTGCTATTTATTGGTGAAATGAAAGGATGGAAAAGTGACTGGAATGGTGAAAAAATAATAGAATGACAAAATCGTAAATAAGAGCAACTCTAGAGGCATTTTCGGAAATGAACTGTCTAGATTACAGAATTGAACCCAGAGTAATTTTAAATAATATAACAACCCAAAATAAGTTATTTCATTCCTCACAGTGAATATTAATTTCTAACAGAATGAACAAAATAAATTACATAAAGTTTTGGGGTAAAAATGCAAATAAGAAAAATTATGGCCAAATTATAATTATAAAAAATTATGGGAATCACAAGTAAAATTATTTAATGGGAATCGATGATGGTCAACCCACATAGAAGATTATAGAGAATTCTAGATTAGTCCTTCCATTTATGTAAAAGTGACAAATGGTCCATTTTCTAGAGAATTCTATATTATACTTCATCATCCAAGATTTTTTTATAAGATTGGCCTATAAAAGGAGAAAAATGGATGGACATTCACACACTTAGGGTCAAACCACTAGTGAAGAATAACTCTAAAATAATTTACATCATTTCCTTAGAAACCAACCAAAGTTAGATAGAAAATTGATAAGAGGAAGAAGAAAACCAACCAAAGTTAGATAGGAAATTGCTAAGAGGAAGAAGAAAAATGGAGGAAAATGATAGAAAATTAGTATTCGAGCAATTTGGAAGAGCAAAAGGATGGAATTTAAGTATTTCAATTTGAGGTATGATTCTTAAACTTAGCCTTTTAATTGTATTTAAGAGTATTATAGTTTAATTAAGTAAAGAAATGATTGAATTGAGCTTTGAAAGATAAAGATGAAATAGGGTTTATAAGGGTTCTGGAATATGTTTTAAGGCAGTAACTTGTAACTAGTATTCTGAAATTTTAATGAATGAATTTGAGGATGCTCAAAACATTAAAGTTGTTAATAAATATGTTAATTAGATGACTGTAAAATAAATTGAAGAAATTCTAAGTGAGAAGAGAGCTATTAGGCAAAAATCATGACTGACTCGGAATCAGGGTTTCAGAAAAAATGCTATTGTATTTTTATTGTACAGAATGATAGAGATATAATTAGAAGCAGTGTTTAACATGAAAAGTGTTCATTTATGTCCTATCTAGATTCCTATAAAAGGGTTTTGCAATTGGATTTTTTTTAAGAGATATTAATCCATAAGTGTAATATACCCGAATTGACTGATAAACAGAACATATGTTACATAATTCAATTGATATAAAGACCTTAGATTCTGAATTAGGGAAAGTGGTAAACATAAAAAATGTTCGTTTATATTTAACTAAATGAATGTAAAATATTTTTATAATTGGATGAAAAAGGAATAAATTATAATCATGAAAATGGAGTCTATCCAGATAGAGATTTCAGGACAATAGATTAATTTTGAAATTTCACTAATAATTGTGCAGCAGTCCAAATAACTTGAAATTTGAATATGTTATACAATTACATGTATAGTTTAAGTAGAAATTAGAATTAAAATAATTAGATAAGTTTAGATTGAGTTATAAGTAAAAGAACAAAGTATGCCTATGTGTAAATTGCAGGGCAACAATGTTAACAGCAGGATTAATTTCAAAGGATCACCATAAACTGTGTAATTGTGAGATTAATGTGAATTTTGGATATATTAGAATCTAAAATATCTAGTTTAATTATGAAAAATAATTGTAGCAATTGGATAAGTATAGAGAGAGATATAAGAAATAAAACACAAGCTACCAGTGAGGGTTTTATATAGGGAAAATCTAGAAATTGGAAATTTTTAGGAAATTCTTTAATAAAAGTGTAATTAATGTAATTTCATGTTAGTTAGTATCTAAATTAGAATTAATTGAATATATAGATTTCAAGAATGAGTAAAAGACAATAAAGAGTACCACGAGTGCTTAAGTAATGGACCGAAGAAAGAAGAAATGAAAAGTATAATAGTAAAGTGCTTAGTATGGTGAGTTATGTATACATCATTATGCATAACCATAACTTGATTTATTGAATCAATGAGCACATTTTCTTCTTGACTAAATGCCACCTTGTTATTGCTATTGATCATCCTTTGATTTTTTTTCAAGTCTAAAATGATCCATTTCTATTGATTTTTATTGGAATTGCAATGCCTATTGTATTTGTTCATATTGAGAACTTGAATTATGATATTGAGCTTGTTGATCTTGTAACGAAAAGCTTCCAAAAGTATGCACACCAAATATTCAATCATATGACACATTGATTATTATTAGTTATCTACCTTTGTACAAGAATGAAACCATTTACACGTCACTGAAAAGTATTGACCCTGAATGTTAAATGAGCCATGTTTCTCGATTGAATGCTATTACACCGTAATGTTTCCAATGTATACATGATATTGTTAATGACCTCATTAGCCTAAATGTGTAAAATTAACAGAGCTACCACATCCATGGGGTAGTGGGTAAGTATCGTCGGTATTATGTATAATGATTTCTTTACAGTGTTTAGCCTAGCTAGAAAGGGACTTGTTCTAGCTGTTAGGTCTGGCCCGCCTTGCGTAATTTACAAGTGAAAGCTAAAGTTAAATGTGATATATGTTCAAGACCCAATATCTGTCTTTTTTACATATTTATACATGTGAATGCAATACTAATGACAAGCTTATACCATATTGCTTACATTTGAAATCTATAACATTACCCAATGTTATTTATTATCCTTTCCATATGCTATTGGCATTCGGTGTGCAAATTCCTAACCTTTGATATTCAAAATTTATTTACTTGCAATTACTCATCACATTCATTGTTATTTAAATTGTTATTGACTCTTCATATTATTATCCATCTGACCCTCATGTTTAATGATGTGTACTTAGCTCACTGACTATTATTATACTCACCTAGTAATTATTTATTATTTTTTAGAATCAATATTGTAATGGTGGTTGTTTTCCAAGTCATCTCATTCCCCAGCTTGGGACGTCAAAAATTCCAATGTAATTATTTGTTTTGAGGAATCATATTTATATACCTTTAGAGCTCCATGATACTATTGGGTAGGTAATTGTATGTGTATACGAATGTTTTATTTAATGAAAGTTACACTTGAAATGAAATGCAAATGATGTGAATAAGTTAATGAAGTAAAGATTATAGAAGTGTTATAAATGTTTTAATGAATTGTGAAGTTGAGGTTATAAGGATGGTGAAAAATTAGGAGTATAATTTTTATGCAGGTTGTATAATATGATGAATATATTCTGGGATTAAATTGAAAATACAGGGAAAAATCTGACAAAATTTATATAAGAGTAATAATTATCAAGTAGAATATAAATATAAATGAAAGGTTTCCAGTATGAATGATTGAAATTGACATGTTAACGGGTTATACGGGTATCTAGTGATTTTAGGTTTACTTGTGCCCTATAACCATCATGTCCCAAAAGTGGGATGTGACACTATTAGTTAACCCTAGCCACCCATTGCTTTTCTTCTTGCCAAAAACTAATTTTTTTTTTCCAGATTTCATCTTTTTCTTTATTATGGCTAGCCAACTCTCTATCCCTTCCTCCAATAGCTCTACAACTCTATCTCTTTATCCTTTCACTAATCACAATTTTAACATCAAATTAACAGCCCACAATTATCTTGCATGAAAAACTCAATAAACTTACCGATTTAATATATAGAATTGGTGTAGAACCACAAAAAATGTTACCTTCTTCCATCAATCTAGCCGCTACTATCTAAAATCCTACTTATATCCACTAATTTCATAAGGATCAACTTTTAATTTCTTGGCTCTTT
The DNA here is from genome assembly GCA_948193065.1 of Aleurites moluccanus. NCBI lineage: Eukaryota > Viridiplantae > Streptophyta > Magnoliopsida > Malpighiales > Euphorbiaceae > Aleurites > Aleurites moluccanus. Next base: position 4,750 of record CANXYC010672693.1, read on the forward strand.
TCATCACTTCTTGAGGAAGTGTTTCCATATATCATTGGTCTTCACTCCTCCTATACGGTTTGGAAAGCTCTAGAAAGTGCTTTCGGTTCTATATCTCAGAATCGTCAATTATAACTCAATATTGAACTTCAAGAGTTAAAGAAACATTATTTAACATTTTTTCAATATCTTCATAAAGCAAAAGCATTGTGGCAGACCTCTCTCATCGGCTGAATTTAATGTTATTATATACCGCTATATTGGTGGTGTGTCTCATTCCATTATTACTACCTTAAACTTACGTTTTGAACCAGTCTCTTTCCTTGAGTTTCATAGATAGCTAATTAAACATGAAATACTATGAAAAAGTAAGCAAGAAATCCCAACTACCCACCTCGTTGTTTAACAGCTATTAACTTCCCCTACTCTATAATAAACCGCTCCTTTTGGTGACAACAGATAAGACACCTTCACTCAATATCGACTTGTATATGGTCGAGGATGTAATCGAGACCCTTGCCAAATTTGTGGTTATCGAAACCATACTACAGATAGGTGCTGATGTACGTACACACCACGTCACCAGAGTAGCAGGCCAACTTTTCCATGCTTCCATCGGCTACACCACTTGCTATCCTACATTCCAATATGGCTAACATCCTCTTCCCTATACACTATAATAAGGTTCTATATAACAACTAGTATCTAGACATAGGTGCAAAACTATCATATGACATTTGATCCACGTATTCTTCATAATGCTAGCACTTATAATGGTAGTGATCAAATTCATGTTGGTAATGGATAAGGCTTGCCTATAACTAACTTTGGTACTACATTTAATCCTTCTTCTTCTCCTAATAAAAACTTTGTTCTTAAACATATTTACTATATTCTTCAAATCCAAAAACCATTACTTTATGTTCAAAAATTTGCTTTGGATAATCGGTGTTTTTTTAAATTTTGGCCTTACTGTTTTTATGTTAAGGATTAGGTGAGCAAGGACATCTTATTGCAAGGCCAGAGTAAAGATGGTCTGTATGAGATGTCAATGCCAACCCGTAAGCATGGTTCGCTGTTCACGTCGAGTTTCCATCAAAAGTGGCACCGTCATGTTTCGAACTCGAGAACACTAGAGAACAGAAAAGTATAAGACTTTCAGAACCCGTAGTCATCATGATACTTCATTAAATGATAAATTTGAAATATGACAGTTGTAAATGTTATAAAAGCAGCTATTCTTTGATTTAAATAACTTAACTTTCAAGAAAATGGGAACAACAAAACTAACAAAAAAATATAACAATGCGGAGGTCTAAATAAATTTTATTAATGAATATATAAAAATAATTACGCAATATAAAACCTTCACCGCTGAAGGAATAAATGACAAGGTTGACTCGACAACAGTATAATTTCAATCGCCCACCTATAAACTGAAAAAATAGGTGAACAGAGGTAAGCGTTCGACTCAATAAGCTATATAAAATAATATAACCTATAATTCACATACAAATATGCAATGTAATATTCTCAATAATCATAGTCCAATCACACTTTCACAGAACTAATCCATACATTCCCTCGGAGCACCATGTGTCAAATCACAAAGTCACACAAATATTAAATCATCCAAGGATGGGAATCAGTTAATAAGAACTACCTTAAACCTCAATTTGGGAAACCAATTCCTATACCTGACTCTCTATTTCTAAGTATTGTCTCTTATATTCAAACATAGGATTCTGCCATCATGGCTTAAGCTAAGCTACACCAATCTGATTGGCAAGCAGTGTTGAGTGATGAGCAAGTCTCGCCATCATGCCAGTTATAACTTATCATATTATGCTCATCCATTCATAATCATCATATCATAATCATAATCATAATTTAAGTGGTTCTTGTGATCCTAATATAATTCAACAATCACAAACATAATAATCATCACATTAATTATGATATCAACATTCATTATAATCACGTTCATTATGCTTTAATAAAATATAATGCAGGCATGTAATAAAATAATAAATAAATGAGGAAATTATCATTGATTTGATGATCAATCACTAACTCTCCTTAAAACATCTGAAATTTGATAATCAGAAATCACTTGAAACATCTCGATTGAAAATATATATAAATTATTAAATTAAAATTGAAGTTGCATCACTTGAATGTTCTTCATGAATGTAACATTTGTACTAGCTACTGTTATTGAAAAAAAAAAAAAAATAGTTGGCAAGAATTTAGTAGCAACAGGGACACAAGTCATAAAACTCAAGGTGAATGCAAAGTTAGATACCAGCGTGGTATTGGAGTGAGTAATTTTGACTTACATTAGTGGTTAGAAGTAGATTCAATTTCTGTACAAACTTTGAGATCAGCCACCCTGCGTCCTTGGCTGCCATATTGTTTTTAAGAAATATTAAAATTGATTGCAAATATCAGTCAGAAACAGGTAGAAAATAAATTCAATGCAAGCAAAAATAAATACAAATAAATTAAACTCTTGCTGTCAATACCAAATCTCGAACTTAGGAGTATTTAGCCTCAGAACTTAGTTTCAACTAATCAAGCTTTACTTTATAGTTACAGGAAAATTTATATAAATTAATATTATTAAGATTCATAAATTTATTAATTAAAAAAATATTAATTAATTAAATATTAAATTAATTTATTAAATTATAAAAATTATTAATTTATTAAATATTAATTTATAGTAAGTGGATTGTACTTGCTGCCATTCCCAACTCATATATTATTGGACATGCTAGTAATTTTGTTTTGGTTTTTTCCTTGCACAATTAGCAAAGCATGGACTTTTCAATGGATATACAAATGTATATAATAAAACCTAATCTCAAAATTACTTGGAAAATTTTCAATATATATCAAATAATTCTTTTAAAAATTCAATTTTTATAAAATTATTTTATCATTTTTTATAGGATTAATTATAAATAAATAAATAAATTTTTTGCGGAATTATAATTTTAGCATGAATAAAAATTTTTGATAATTCAATACATATATTTTTAATTTTTGATAAATTTAGCATGAAATCGAAATTTAATATGATTTCTGATACCAGAACTGACGTAATATTTTTTATTATTATTTTTGTCATGTTAACATCTGACTAAAAAATTAAAAATCGAACTAATCAAAATTGAATCGAACTAAATTTAAATCGATCGATTCAGTTCAGTTTTAAACTTTGATTTGATTCGGTTAATTTTTTTTGAAATTTCAGTTTTTTCAATTTTCTTCAACATAAAATCAAAATAATCAAACCGATAGAATATATATACTTAAAAATATATATTTTTAATAATAAAAAAATAACTTGCTAAATAGGGGTGAGAAATTAATTAGTTCTATTTGAACAGAATCGAAATTCTCAAAAACCAAACTAAAATAAAATACTACAAAATTATTTATTAAAAATACAATTTAGTTAGTTCCAAAAATTCAAATCAAAACAAAAAGCAAGTTATTCAGGTTGAATCATCATATTTTGATTTGGTTATTCGATTTCCTTTTAAAAAAAATTGAACCGAATAGAAAAAAATAAAATTTAAAAAAAAAATAATTAAATCGATTCAAAATTTGAAAAATCAAATCGAACTGACCGATTCAAGTTTGATTCAATTTGATTTTCAGTTGATTTGATTTTTAATTTCTTAATCAGATACTGATGTGTCAAAAATAATAATAATAAAAAATCACGTAAACTCTAATACCAAACATTAACCAAATTTTAATTTTGTGTTAAATTTACTAAAAATTAGAAGCATATCTATCGAATTGTCAAAATTTTTTATTTATGTTAAAATTTCAATTTTACAAAAAATTTATGAATTAAAAGAATAAATGGAAAGTGGTTAAACCCCATAAAAATTAGAATTTATGTTTAAAATGAATTAAAATCTAATCATAATTAAAAAGTGAAACTAATCATTGGTTAATTATATTTTAAATTTATATATATATTTTATGATTTTATTATTCAATGTGAAATTTTGTATATTTTTATATCACAACATTTATTAAGAAGTCACACTTTAATATTAGATTTATCATTGGACCAAAATATCATTGACATTTATAAAATTCATAATGCATAAAACAATTGTTATAATATGTGTGAATATATACACAATAAATTTATTAATAAATTTTAATTGGAGTTTAATTTATTAAAAAAAATTATTTTCAGTACAGTAAAAAACTTGAAATTAAAATTCACTCACAGCCAGATGTAGCAAATATGCATATACTCACCAATTATAAACAAACATATATAAGCATAAACCTTCTTTTCAATGGCATTGTTTTTTTTGGCATTCATAAATCCTGACAAAATCTAATCCACTTTGCAACATCTAAGGATATATTGCCTATGACGGTACGATAATATATATTTTTTATTTATATTAAAATAAATTTATATATAATTAAAATTATCGATATATTTATTTAAAATAAATTAAAAAATATATTGATTTTTTATTTAATAATTTTTCAAAAACCTATAACAACTAGCTAATAAAAGTCCCTTCGGAGACATCCGATAACTAGCTAATAAAAATGTTAAAAACACAATTATAATGACATAATTAGAGGTTTAAGCATGGACTAATAATAAAAAAATAAACACAAGAAACGAGACAAAACCTCTCTCTCTCTCTCTCTAGTCAGTGCAGTGGTCACTATTTCTTTTTACCAGTAAATCACTGTACCTTTGACTCCTCTTTTTACTCAGTAATCTGTCTCTCTTTCGCTCTCTTCTAAAATCTCTCTCTAAATATAGCACTACTCTTTTTTGTTTTTTAATGATTATTAAAATGACAGTAACATAATTATGTTATTTTACATTCATTACCTTTCATATATATATATATATAATTTATAGAGACACTGATTATACAATTAATATGAGATAAATAAATAAATATAAAGTTTGATTCAATTAATAAATTAAGTTAATTATTTATTTCATAATTGTTAAAATTAAATCGGACTAATCGGTTAAATTAAAAAAATCAAAAATCAAACCAAGAATCTATATGATCAGTTTCTATTTATCTGTCTTTCAAAAATCGATAAACTAATGAATCGATCAAATCATATATATTTTTTTATTCGAGCGGATCATATATTTTTTATATTTTTATATTTTTATTTTTAATTAAAATGATGTCGTTTTTATTTATTTTGAGTTAAAGGAAATTAATTTTATTTTTAATAATTTCGTTTCAATTTTACCCGACGTCAAAATCATGATTTTATTGCATATTATCCTATTGTATGAATAGATGTTTGAACAACTGAATATCCATAATTTATTATATATATAATTTTTTATTTAATATAATTGAATTGACACTATAAAAAATATGATTTTATATAAATTTTTAATTTAACTATAATTATATTATATTTATTTTCATTATATATATATATATATATATATATATATATATCAATTTTTTTTCAATTTAATTAGTTTAATTCTGATTGAACTTTTGACTCTCTGTTTTCACTAGTTTTTAATCAATCCGATTATGAAAATATTGATTTATTTTATTCATTAAAAAATAGTTTTTTCAAATTAATACTCATGGAATCAGCATAAATAATTTTTAATTTACAAACTAAATTATATTTTAAAAAAATAATTTTGATAAATATATAAATTATTTAAAAATATTTGTAATTAAAATATATGAAAAAATATGAAATAAATAAACCATTTACTTAATGCATGATGAACAAAGCACTTGCACTTGAATACATTTGATTTTCTTTTTCTTTTTTAACTTAATTTTATTTTGTTTTTATCCACATAAATCTAAATTTGAAAAAGTAAGCCATATTATACTTTTGAACATGGTTTTTTCTTATCCAACTAAAAAAACTTTTAATTTTCAAATAAATATTCCACATATTTAATATTATCATAAATAAGATTTAAACTTAAAATTTAGAAAGTATTTTGAAAAAAATTATTAGTTGAATATAACTCATCATTTAAAATTATAAATTAATTAATAGTAATTATATATGTTAAATAATAATTATTTTATAAAATAAATATAATAATTAACTACTTAAATTATGAGGTGTATATTATATTTAATACGTTAATATATTAAAATATAATTAATTAGTTTATAAAATGAATTTAATTCATCTAAAATTTTTTAATATTTTAATATTTATTTTGTCTAGAAAAATTTATATTTGCAAAAAAAATAATAAAATGACATACCATTTACCTCATGATATAATGTAGTAGATTAAATTCATTTAAATTTTTTTATATTTTAATATTTATTTTATTCAGTAAAATTTATATTTTAAAAAAATAGTAAAACAATTAGAAAAAATAATTCAGATGTGAATTACATAAATAATTTAAAAATAAATAAAATGAGTAAAGGTGAAAATTATAATCAACATTTTCATTGATTATATATATATATATTTTTGAATTGATTTTCATTTATTATAAATGCTCAATAACAATTTTTATAGATTGTCGTTTTAGCAAAGGAGAGTGAGAGACTTGCTAAAAGTTATTTTTGATTGCCATTGTTATACGCCAACTCATTTTTTAGTACAGATTGCTAAACACAAGAACAAAACCGCTCTTTCTCGAGCCCCTGCCTCTCCTTTACCACCTGTACTCTTGCTCTGTCATCTACTTGCTGTCTCTTAATTTTCTTTTCTAATCTCAAGCCATTAGTGAGTAATAGTTTATTTAACAGAATTAATACAACATTCGCCTCTAAATTAACCAGAATTGCAAAAGAAAAGGAAAAAAGCTTCCTTTTTTCTTTTCATTTAGAAGAAGAAGAAGAAGAAGAAGAAAAAGAAAAATAGTCTTTCTGCTACACAGTGCCTAGCTCAACAAAACAACTCTGTCTTTCTCTCTCCTGTTATGTCCCTCTGCACATTCTTTGTTATTTTAGTTTACTATTATATAAAAATATTATCATCCCTAAAAAACCCTCTTCTCTGTTTTAAAAAAAGAAACTTTTTTTTCTTAAAAATGTATTTTTAGCTCTGTTTCTTTCTCTCAGTGTGTCTGTGTGGCCAAGAAATGAAATGGGTTGCCGTGAAATTTCTTCCAGAACAAAGTTTGAAGCCGAAATAAGCCTTTTTGGTTTTAAACATGAAATTGTTTTCTTCAAAACATCTCCAAAAGCAACATTTCCCATTTCACATCTCTAGAACCTTACCTCAAACCTATATAAAACCCAGTTTGACACAGCCCCACCTCCTTTTTATCCTAAAAGAATACTCAGATTCTCCTAAAGAAATAATCTTTTTCACTTTACAGTGTCTCATTTCTCTAAAAGGAGCAGCTTCTACGCTTTTGCTAGCCAAAGAAAAAACAAAAATAAACCTCCTCATCAAGCTTTAACAAAACATAGCATATAATGGGATGTGTTACTTCTAAGCTAGAAGAAGAAGAAGTTGTATCTATTTGCAGGGAAAGAAAGAAGCTGCTAAAATTAGCTGTGGAGAGAAGATATGCACTTGCAGAGACACATTGTAGATATTGTCAATCTCTTTATGCGGTAGCAGCAGCTATAAAGCTCTTTGTAGCTCGCCATTCTTCACCAACTTCACCATTTCTCATAACTTTTCCTGCTCCTTGTCCACCATCTCCTCTTCCTTCTACTGAACAAAATGTGATAACAAACCCAATGTTTCTTCGACAAGGACCATCTCAGACAACAACCCATGAAGAAATCGTTTGCGAGTCTTGTGGGTCTAGAACAAGTTCAGATTCTAGTGAGGAAGAGATGAATAAAGAAACAGAGGAAACAGAGGTGCAAGATTTTGGGTATTTTTATATGCAAATGCCACCAGTACCTATGGCTGCACCACAATCACCACAAACAGATTTTGGGTGGGATTTCTTTAACCCATTTGATACAATGAGGCCAGAGATTATAAGTGGATATAGGAGAAGTTCTGATGATGATTTGAGGGTGGTGAGGGAAGAGGAGGGGATACCAGAGCTAGAGGAAGAAGAAGAAAAAGAAGAAGAGGAAGAAGAAGAAGAAGAAGAGAAAGAAGCAGTGGTTTTTGAAGAGAAAGGGAAAGGAGAACTTGAAGAAAGTGGAAATGTTGATTTGGTTAAGGTGGTTGATGGAAGTGCTAATGGAAGCCAAGGAGAGCAAAAGGGGCTTACAGTTATTGATACACAAGAAAAAGGTAGAGAATTATTAGAGGCATTGAAGGATATTGAAGACCATTTTATTAGGGCTTATGATTCTGGTAAGGATGTTTCAAGGATGCTAGAGGCTAATAGAGTTTGTTTGCAATCTGGGTTGGATGAAATAAAAGGTGGGAAATATCTATTTTTTTCTTTTATTTGTTTCTTTGAGAGTAAATAATTTTGTCATTTTATATAGTTTATAATCAGTTCTACATTTTTCAGTTGTAAATCAAATAAATTAAAATATGCTATTTTGTTTACATATAGTTTGTGGTGATTCTTTATTGTTGTTGTTGTTTTCCTATTTATTAACTTTTTCTTTCCTCTTTCTATCTATTATCACTTTTCTTTTTTCTTTGAGATAATAAAAGGAAGGAACTCTCTTAAGGTATTGATGATAGATTTGAGAGTGTGCAACCCAATTTCAAGTGCAAGCTGTTCCATGATTTATAAGATGAGAGAGTTTTTATTTTAGTATATATATATATATATATATATATATATATATATATATGAGTGAACATTTCCAATTTTTCTTCTTTATATGGGATTTTGTTCTTACCATATGAAACTTCTTCTTTCCATTCCTTAACATTGGTGATTTAATTATGTAGATTAAGGTATTAGAGCCACACTTTTTCACTTTCTTGAACTAATTAGTTTTGGCATGTTAAGATTTCTTTCCGTCTTCTTTTGTCTGGTAATTTCTGTGTCTTCTTCTTTTTTCATTGGTTTTACTTGTCTTTTATTTTCACTGTTACAGACATTTTTCTTCCAATCTTTTGAAAAGATTCATGGTGGGCACTCTCTCTTTCTTTTTCTTTTTTTGTCTTTGTCCCCTGTAATCTTTATCTAATAGTGGCATGTTTTCTGTTCATTTTTATATAAGGAATCAAACTTAATTATCTGAAGTTCAACGTTAATAGATAGTAACTGAATGAAAACAAGTGTTTGACATGCAAAACCTTTATTCACATTCTGTATGAGTTGATACACTTATTCACTTCATATAATTTACTATTTTTTCATTCAATTTCTGTAATTATAATTTATTTTCAATCAGATATGCTCTTGATTTTTATAACCCTGTAAGGTACTATAGCGATTGTGAATTATTACACCGAACATTTTTGTTCGTCTCTTTCCTTTTATTCTTGATTTCTTGTGCTTGTTTTTTTTAATCTTATGATGAATATTTACTATTATTTGTGCTATAGTTTTGTCTTATGCTGAATCAAGCTCACAAAGCTAGACCTTTTCTGTTTTTAATGCAGAGAACTCAACAAAACTCATCCAAGCTATTTCATGGCATCGGTCCATTTCATCAAAACCTTCATCATGCAAGAGTCTAGTGGCATCCAGTTCTAAAAGTTCATCAACTTGGACAGAATATAAGAATGATCTGTTTGATGATTATGGAGGAATGGACTCGGGAAGCCATTCGCAAACATTGGGGAGATTGTATGCTTGGGAAAAGAAGCTCTATGAAGAAGTGAAGGTAAATTAAACTTGCCCTGAATTGTCTTTCTAATCTTCATAATTTATTTGTTGTTGAGACTAGCATTATCAACCATTTGAATGATTAAATTTCAGTTAAATCAACATGAACTTGATCATCTAATGATTAAAAGAGAGTAAATTTTAGCCATATATATACATATATTTTTTTTGTGTGTTTTGACTAGGGGTTCAAATTTGTAACTTCACGGTCTTGAAAATGATTCTAGTATCATTGAGCCAAAACCCATTCTTGTGTTGTCATATTACCTAAGGGAAAAACAATAGTATATGGAACAATAAGTAATCTTTTACAGGCCAATAAATGTGGATTGTCTAAGTTCACTGATTTATTTAGTAAATTTGGCAATCTAGTGATCTTTATTCCAGATTGGTTTGTTTTATAAAACAACGAAGGCATGTCTTTGTAAGGCAGAAACCATTTTGTTGGTATCTCTAAATTCTGTATTAATGTGTACATAAATACAGGCACTTCAAGCATAATTTGATAATAAAACATCTAGCATGGGGCAAAAACTGTAATTTTTTTATAGCTTCAATTGGTAAATTAAGAGATAAGAAGTGCCAAAATGCTCAACACCGAGTTAATAAGCAAAACTCCTTATTGGAACAACTATTCTTTACTTTTTATAAAATTTATATTTCACAAGTTTGGACAATATTTACTATATATAATAAAATATTATATGTTGAAAATTTCAATGAGAACTTGTGCTTATAAATTTGCTATTCTATGAAATAATTATTCCATATCTAATTTTGAACGAAAGCCAAGAATAATTATTCCACATGGAATGGCTATTCTATTCTGTGTTATTCCATGAAGCAATCAAGTCCTAAAAACATAGAAAGATATCTTCTTTTATTTCCTTCGTTCTACAGTTCTACTAGTCCGATTTGTTTTCCTGTTTTATTTTCCATGCCTCAGAATGGAGACAGCACACGGAAAATTTATGAAAAGAAATGTTCACGACTAAGAAACCAGGATGTCAGAGGTGATGATAATCTTGCCATAGACAAGACCAGAGCTGCTGTAAAAGATTTATATGCCAGGATCTTGGTTGCAATTCGAAGTGCAGAGTCAATCTCAAAGAGAATCGAGAAACTTAGAGATGAAGAATTGCAGCCTCAAATAGTTGAACTCTTGAAAGGGTAAGTTTTCTCAGAAAGGAAAAGCAATTTTGTTTCATTATCCTTCTGAGCTTTCTTTTTTTTTTTTTTTTTTTCATTTCTATTCTTCAATATGCAGCCTAACTCACACCTGGAAGATCATGTTAGAATCCCATGAAACCCAAAGCAAGATTCTTTTTGAAGTAAAGTCTTTTGTCTCCCCTGCATTTGGAAAATTCTGCAATGACTCTCACAGGCTTGCGACGCTTCAGCTTGAGGCTGAGATTCACAATTGGCGTGCATGCTTTACAGAGTATTTTGCAACACAGAAGGCATATGTTGAAGCTCTCCATGGTTGGCTAACCAAGTTCTTAGTCCCTGAAGTTGAATTCTACTCCAGAGGTAGGAGTTCCTCAGCACCATATCGGGCCACCGGTCCTCCATTACTTGTGATCTGCCATAATTGGTTGTCTTCAATGGAAAACTTACCTGATAAGGCAGTATCCTTTGCATTGAAAAGCTTTTCGAAGGATATAAGGGCCTTGTGGACTCAACAAGGAGAGGAACAGCAACAGAAGAGGAAAGTTGACAATCTTGCAAAAGAACTTGATAGAAGGACTCTGACATTGCAAAAGGCTGAGACCAGGTTTCCAGAATCCAAGCATATAGAATACAAATCCCAGCAGGAGGTAGAACACGGCGATGATCACTTATCAGAGAAGAAAGATCAGTTGGACATATTCAGGAAGAAGCTGGACATAGAAAAGGAAGAACACCACAACTGCGTGCAAGAAACACAACGAATCACATTAGGTGGATTTCAGAGAGGATTTTCAACAGTGTTCGAATCTTTAACAGATTTCTCTAAGGCTTCCATGAAGATGTACAATGACCTCGTGAATTGCATCGAGAATGCTGGAAAACTAGATAACCAGTCATATATAGAGGGTGCTCAAGTTGAAGAAAATGGCAGCAGGTGACAGAAAGAGAAGCTTGAAATTAGCATGAAGTGTATCTAGAGTTCATGGATTTGCTTGTATATTAAATCATGTCGAAGCAGCTCGCTGAGACAAATTAATTTCTAATTTCTGCAGGTTTTACCAATGGATTACTAATTGTTTATTGTGAAATGTGAATTGATGTTATTGTATTTGCATGCATTTTGGTTGCAAAGACTTGCAATTTTCCTGATTTCTTGAATCTTTTTGTTTGCAAAAAGTACAAGAAATGCAAAGATGGGACATTCAAGCGGGCACTTCTTGTAATTAGTTATATATACTATGGTGTTGAATATAGGAGTTTGGTTACATGTTATTGTTTGGTAAATGATGATGAAAAAGAAAACTGTTCTTTGCCAGAACTTATTAAAAGAGGATGTTCATAGAATAGTTGCCTATTTGGATTAGAACTAGAACTCAGCAGTCTGAATTCAAATTTTACTAGTTCTTTTTAAATATAAAAATACAAGTTCCTGAATTTAATGAGAAATGTTTAACCATTATGACATTTTGGTTTTTGGGGAGCATAACTGACAATTGCAGGTATTTTTGCAGAAAATAATGGTGAAAAAACCCCCCATTTTGGCTTCTGTCTGAAATTGCACATTAGTTACTGCAAAATTACTATGACAAGCTTATAAACTTTCGAGCCAATTTGGCATTTTAATTAAAGCTATGACAATTTTAAAGATTCTTTTAGAAGATTTTATGATAAGTGAAAGAGGTTGATTTAGTAACTGATAATTTATCTAAATGTTTGCACTAAATCAAGTGAAAAGACATTGATTCAATGGTTGAAAATTGACATATTTTGTATCACATCATTCATCAACAATGTAAATCTCTGATAAAAGATATAATGCCTCGATTTTAGAAGTGTAGTTGTTCTACTAATTCTTAATTAACTTCCTCCTGTTTTAATTATTAACCACTAAAATTTAATTTGCTGAATAATGTCTTTGAAAATTGTTTTTGGCACATAGCTACCACTTTCAGTAAGCAATCAAATAATTTTCTTTTTATTTATATAGTATTCATTAAAAATAATTATTCCACATAAAAATATAATTAAGATAATCTAAAAATAAATTAGATAGAATTATTATTATTAGTAATAATAATGTTATATTAAGTGATTGGTTAAATCCAATTCACATTATTAATAACTGTTGATTCAAATAAGAAGGAATTTTTTTTTTTAAAATAAGGTTTTGAATTTAAATATTATAAATAAAAAAATAAATATTAAAAAAATTTTATTTCCTTATAAATTTCTTTCAGTCTAAATATAGATTAATAGAATCCGTTGACCTTGGATAGTATATATGGTCATACATAATAATAATAATAAAAAAAAAAAGGCCAATCCACATCGGCCATTATTTTGGGATGTCCATCATGTGAATTTATTTATATAAATAATTAATAACATTTGTATAATATTGTTAACCAAAATTTCCAAGTATTTATTAAAAAAAGGAAAAACAAATATTTTCTTTGATTATTAAAATTTTAAAATATAAGATTAATTATAAATTATAATATAAACCATTTCTTAAAAAATATTATTAGTTAAATGTACAAAAATGAATTGAATTGGGATAAAATTGGATAATCTTTGATTAGTACAAACTGAATTTAAATGTACTCAAGAGTACGATAATTTTCATGGATATTCTATATGTTAACATCCCAATTCTTGTTATCACTATAAAAGCAATTCTTTTCCTCCCTTTTTTAAGAAGAAATCTACTAGAAGCAATAGGTTTATGGCATTCAACAAACCAAAGATACGAAAACTGTCACCACCACCACGGCAACTAGAAAAATTGCAAGCGACTGGGACATGATTCTTAAAAAAATACCGAGTGCCAAGTCCCAACTAATCAATGAAGAATCAAGAAGTATTGAAAACAGCCTGGTTACAATTTTCTATTATAATTCTATGAACACAGTACAGCTTGGTAGTTTACACTGATAATGCCTAGCAGAACACTGGTGCTCAAGTTGGCATTTGGATAAAAGCAGGTAATTTAAAAGCAAAATCAGCCCCTTTTATGAGATTTTATTCGGTTCTAGCTGCATTATGATTCACAGAATACACAACCACAAAAAGAATATCGCAGTTTACGCACCAGAAAAATGCTAAAAGATCTTCATGTTCACAATCTTTTTTCTGAATTTCATAGTTGCACAACTTAAAAGTAGTTTTCATGTTTTTCCAATGAATATCAGTAAAAAAGGGCAAATTTTTTCCATAGTTCAAGAACTAAATTATAATTGATTGAAAACATCCCTAAAGACACAAAAGTAATTTTCCAGCAGATTTCAGATTAATGCAGGTTTTGCTACATTCTATTTGTAGTTTTGTACACTGTGCAATGATATACATCCTAATGAAAAAGGTCGGGTAAGATCATGCAAATGAATAATTACAGGTTTCATTGTTCCAGTTACAATTAAAAGCTTCTCCTAATCCTATCTTAGGTAGAGAGAAACCAAGAATTGAGAGAAGAGAATGAATTCACTAACTACAGTAGCAGGGGAGTGTATGCCAAGAAATGGGACGATGTCCACCTGTAACCAATTCTCAACAGTTGAACCCACCACAGCACCAGCCACAAGCCCTCCTAAAGTAATTACAGTGGCCTTCCCTGCACATGCGAAAGTATATCATATTAGATGCTTCCCATGATCTAATTCAAGCTTAATTCCTAACATATTGAAATTTACTCAAGCAGCGGAGACCAGTGGTCTTCAGTCTTGGCAGCATTCTTCTTATTTTTTTTTTTTATTTTTGCATAATTGTAATCAATTATTGTAACAAGCATTTACATTTCTCATAGGAGACCAACTGCTCTTTTGAATATCAATCCTGCCTAATTACACTAAGGGAAAAGGGGGAAAGAATAATTGGGAAACTCTGTCAATGTAATATGTTGATGTCCCTTGTGGGGACACTATTTTAGCCTACCTTTCCTTCCTCGACACAAAAATCAGCAGAGGTAAAGGAGGCAGTCAAGATCAGGCAAAGATGTGAACTTTGACATGCAGAATAGCCTTCCAAAATTTATGAGCAAATGAAATTTAATTTTACATTTCTCATTTATGATCAAACGCTCAGCCTACAGCAACAGGCAACAGCAGGAAGTGAGCTATTCAATTTCATTTAAGGCGAACTCAGATTCGACATTTGTATTACATGTTGGTATCATCACGAACATTTTGCCCCTCGTTTTAATCAACAAAAGGGGTGCAAACACCCTGCTTTGCTTTTTCCCATACATCTAACCATTCTGAAGTTGACATAATCAAGAAACTGTAAAATTTCCATCATTGAGAACCACGTAAACTATCATTACTCTTTCAAATTCAAAAGGCGCAAGAAATGTTAAAAATTCTGTAGGAAACTTCCTTAAAAATTCTTTAAAGCCATATAAAAAGAGATCATTACCTAACTTCACATTCTTTCTGGTCATGAAGTACAAGGAAGCCCCAAAACTTGAGGCTAAGATCAACCCAGGAACATCAGCCCCAGCATAAGGCGCCACAGATGATGTGGAAGCTCCATTAACATAAGTTAGAACCATCAAAGCTCCATAAACTCCTGCTTGTATTCCGAGATCACCAGTTGATGGTGTTTCCACTGAAACGGATGTATTTTTCATAGTTGCCTGCAACCACTGAGGTACCGATCCCATACCTGGGCCATTTATTTGTTTAACATCAGCATACCGGATGCCACTATTCACAACTTTTCCAGCTCGACGTTGAGTTAAGCTTCGCATAAGCAACATATCATATGCAGCCTCAACCTAAAATGCAATTAACTATAATAGTGATAAGAAAAAAAAAATCATATAAAGCATGGATTCAAAGTTATCTACCTATCGATATCATGAACACAAAACTTTCTCCCGACACTACAAACGCACATGATAATAGTAAAGATGGTAATTAATCATATTGATGTCAAGGTAATGAAACCATCTCTAAAATGGACAATTTGAATCCATACTACAGTAAAGCTTCAAGCAGAATTATAATGAGTTAGGTCTGAATATAAGCACAAGCCTTCACTGAAAATTGGAAAATGGAAAACTGAAGTTGATTAGATGCAGTCAAACAGCAACTTTACCAACTTAATTGGAAATATTAGCTTTTTTAATTAATTCAAGTCTGAAACAAACACAACATGAATTTCAATTAATTACCTACTAAAAATAGATTTTGAACTTTACCCAGATGATTATTTCAGTTCTGTGCAAAACCCAGTATCAAATTTCTACAATTTCTATGCTAAAAATCCAAGTTCTCAATCTGATTGTAATAATGGAACTTTCAAATTTAAATCCATAACTCTATAATAACTGAAACAAACAAAACTTAATTTCCAAAAAAAAAAAAAACACAAACATCAAAATTCAAAAATTCAACCTCCCAAAAAGAGGAATCTAAAATAACCTGAGCAATCGCATCCTGGTCATCCTTGCAAGTAGCGATAATGGCTTTTTTGGCGCGAAGAATATCATCGAAAGAGGCAGTTTCAGAGACGCCCAGAAGCTTGAGTGCGTTCTCCACCGACATCTCAAACGGCACCGAATCATCGGCTCGTGAACCGGCTCGCGCGCTCCCGACAAAAGAGCTCCGAAACGGCACGATTGTGGTCCTCCAGGGCTCGTTCTTGAAGGACTTTATTTGGGTAGTGGCTGTACGCGTGTTGGGGAGGTGAACCGGTGGCCGGGGGAAAGGTGAACCGGGAGAAAGGCGGTTGGGCCGGACGGAGAGTGTGGCCGCAGCCATTTTTTGTGGACAAAAATGTCGAGAATCTGTTTTTTCTAGAGTGTGTGTAACAGAAGGAACTGTTAATAGAGGAATGAGTAACAGACGGTTTAACTGGATAGAATGTTTTATTTTTTTATATAGTGGAAATGTTAAGGTGTTGACGCGGCATTGCTGCTTGTTAAATGTGGATCGTATAATGATAGTTTTTTGTTGTTATCAAAGGTCAAACTTTCTTCGGAGCATCTCCCACCCATTACTCTATTTTTTATTCCATTTTATAATTTTTATCACATCTAATAATAATTTCATTTTTCACTCCAAAAAATTATTCTCTTCATTCTTTTTTTATAATTTTTTATAATTCTTCGCAATTTTATATATTTCATTAGTTGTCCATAAATAAATATATTTTACGTATAGGATAAAAAAATTAAATTTTTATTTAGCAAAATGCTAATAAATTATAATATAATAATTTATTAACTAAAATGATATATTTACTATTATATTTTATTTTAAAATAAAATTACATTAATAAAATTGAAGAAACTTAAATTATATTTGTTATTAAATTTAAACATAAATACGAAAAATACATAGTCATATTTAATTACCTGAATTAGTGTACTTTTCCTATAAATGCTCAATTAATGCATTACGAAGTATAAAGAGGCCATCTTTATCCTTGACTTGTCCATGGCGAGAAATAAATTGTTGAAATCTCTTATTTTCATCTACCACCAATTCAACTTCTCTTCTTGGTGCTTCCATCTCTTCTTGAATTGATGTTTCAAGATTACGTTCATTCTTGATAATCAAATTGTGCATAATAATATGTCATCATAATATCATGTAACTTATTTTTTCTCAAAAAACATGTCGATCCTACTACAATTGCGAACCGTGATTGAAGAACTCTAACGACACATTTCATATCCTTTTTACATGCTTCTTATCACATGGCAAAATACTTTTTCTTTTGACTTTGCAGCTGATGGATACTTTGCACAATAGTTGACCATTTTAAATATATATTATCAGCTAAATAATAACCCATATTATATTCTTTATCTTGAATAATATAATTAGCTAGAGGAATAATACCTTGAATAAGATTAGAAAAAAGATTGGACCGATCCAATACATTTATATCATTATTATTGCCTGTTATACTAAAATATGTGTGTCATATCCAAATATCATATTTTGTTACAGTTTTGAGAATAATAGTCGTGAGCCACTACGACCTGTAAATTATCCAGCCCATGTAGTTGGATAATTTTTTTACTTCCAATGCATACAATCCAGGCTGCCCAACATTCCTAAAAAACCACATTATTGACCAATATGAAGTAGTCTAACAATATCATTAGTGGGAGGTGTTCTTAAGTATTGCTCTGCAAATATCTCCACAATAACATGATAAAATCTCTTCATACTTTCAATTGTTGTTGACTCCTCTATTTTAATGTACTCGTCTGTAGCATCTGCCAGTGAATCATATGCCAACATTTGGAAGGCAACTGTTATTTTTTTGTAAAGATGACAATCCCAGTCTACCAAGTCCATCGTTTCGGTATTGAAAATAGCTATTATGACTTTGTACTGCATCAACAATGCGTAGGAACAAACTTTGTGACATTCGATATCATCGGCGAAATAAAGTGTCGCCTTAGTGTGGATTCTCAGAAAAATAATCATTAAACAAATTGAAATCAACATTTTCTCGGTCGCGATGAATCACTGTATGACCAATAATCGAGCCACCATGGATGAATGGATTGTTTTGTTAATCGATGATATTGAGTAGCATGTTATTTCTTTCGATTATACCATATATCACTTCTTCTTCTGCACTGATGTTTTTAATGATGTTGGAGAATTCAACATCGTCATCTTCATTAGAAGAATAATTCATTTTTGAAGTGAAGGAATGAGCTAAATTTTTGGTAGGTTGAATTTGTAAAAGACAGATAAAAGGAGAATTAATTTAGCATTGTGAGGTATATTACAATGAGATATGTTATTTATAGTGTTTGAATTTGAAAAATATTGAAGAACATGTAAAGCTGATAGGAAGAGTGATAAGAGTGATGAATTTATTGGATAGAGTGTTTGGATTTGAAAAATATTGGAGAACGCGTAAAACTGATAGAAAGATTAAATTTATTGGATAGCGTTTGGATTCAAAAAATATTAGAGAACGTGTAAAACTGATAGGAAAAGTTAAATTTATTGGATAGTGTTTGGATTTGAAAAATATTGGAGAATGTGTAAAGCTGATAGGAAGAGTTAAATTTATTGGATAAAGTGTTTGAATTTGAAAAATATTGGAGAACGTGTAAAGTTGATAGAAAGAGTTAAATTTATTAGATAGAGTGTTTGGATTTGAAAAATATTGCTTAACGTGTAAAGCTGATAGGAAAAGTTAAATTTATTGGATAAAGTGTTTGGATTTGAAAAA
Source organism: Aleurites moluccanus (assembly GCA_948193065.1). Taxonomy (NCBI): domain Eukaryota; kingdom Viridiplantae; phylum Streptophyta; class Magnoliopsida; order Malpighiales; family Euphorbiaceae; genus Aleurites; species Aleurites moluccanus. The sequence goes on from CANXYC010672693.1 coordinate 23,846, forward strand.
TATTGGAGAACGTATAAAGTTGAAAGGAAGAGCTAAATTTATTGGATAGAATGTTTGGGTTTGAAAAATATTAGAAAATATATAAAGCTGATATGAAAAGTTAAATTTATTGTATAGAGTATTTGGATTTAAAAAATATTGGAGAACGTATAAAACTGATAGGAAGAGTTAAATTTATTAGATAAACTGTTTAAATTTGAAAAATATTGGAGAATGTGTAAAGCTGATAGAAAGAGTTAGATTTATTGGATATAGTGTTTGGATTTGAAAAATATTAGAGAATATGAAAAGCTGATAAGAATTAGAGCATTCAAACAGTATAAATACCAACCTCAAATTCATTATCAGAATATCATCTTGTAGAGAAACATCACCTTGCAAAAAAATATTTATGTTATCTATCTATTTCTTTAAAAGAAAATATCTATCCGATCTCTTGGATATACTAATCCTGAAGATGTGCTCCTTTCTCAAGTTTATTTAAATATTTCTCAAGATCATATCACAGGAAAGTATCAATTCTCAGATGCTTTTTAGTCTTGTGTGGAGCAGAGTTACAATGAAATGAAGAACCAGCAATAGGAGTATCACACTAAGCGATCTTTGCAATGTAAAATGCAAAATATAATTGCTGAAGTCAAAAAATTGCATGCATGCCTGAAATAAGTAGAGAATTTGAATCCCAATTGTGCTTCAGATGAAAATATTATGAGTATTTATTAATTTTGTTACTATTATTATCAGTCCAAATACGTAAAATTACTTTCACAATAACTTGCAGTTATGTTGAGCAAAAGAGCTACTCATGCAATAATCAAAGTACAAAAAAAGATTCAAGTTTGATCATGTTTGGCATATGCTCAAAGATTTTAAAAAGTTTAAAGATGATGTTCCTACTGCCAGACAAATTGCTCGTGCATGAACTGTGAATTATAACTCCTCACAGTAAGATAATCCTCATGGATCACCCATCGCATCTTCTCTTGGGTTGTCATCATTTTCCCCCAATTTACATGATGACAGATCTGGTGGTATTTCATTTGGACGGCCTTGTGGTGTTACGAAAGCCAAAGTAAAAAAGAAAGAATGATGCAGATGTGACATTACTATATAATAACATCAAAGACCAGAAACAACATCTTCTAGAGATTTTAGAAAAGGGTAGGTTGGACAGACAAGAACAACTGAATTTCTAAAAGTAGAATTTCACGCTCAGAGAAAAAAAAGAGGAAAATAAAATTTTACTAACTGACTGGAGCATACTCCTTTATCCAGATACTTGTGACTTCATTCGAGCTGAATAAACAAGAATTATAAAAAAGAGGAACCAACAAGAAATTTCTTCTTTAGCCAATGATGCTTTAGTTCTTGATTTTGATAATATTGACTGATCCGGAACCATTCTACCAGATTATTAAATTTAAATTTTAGTCTATGTTATAAATAATATATTTTAAATATATTTTGCATTATATAATTGTTCAATTTAAGTGTTTGTTGTAATTTTAATTAATACTATTGAATATAAATATTTTATGGTGATATTTTGTGTGTTTGTATACCGTATGCCAAAATTTAGCTAATTTTAATTTTATTAATTATATTTAATTTGAATGTTTATGTAATTCTAGTTAATATAGATATAAAAATTTGATATTTTTATTTGTATTTATATTTTATATTGTAATGGGGGCTTTTTTTGCCACCATTTATTTTTAATATAAAAATTTAATGGTGATATTTTATATGTTTGTATTTAATATAAAAATTGACATAATTTTATATATTTTATTAATTGTATTTAATTTGAATGTTTATATAATTTTAATTAATATAAATTAATTAATTTTAATTTTAATGTTGGTTGTACCTTTGGTTTATAATTTATATGTATTTAGGTAAAATGTGTAAATGTAAATTAAAAGATGTGTTAAATAATAAATTCATATATATATATATATATATATGGCGCATCTACAGTGCATCACCAAATATGGCACTGCACTGTAGATCAACGCCAAAATAGCAAAGGAAATAGTGTTGGATTGGAGCTGTTATTTATGCCATTATTGTGTTCACCGCATTACAATGGCATGGGTTGGAGATGACCTTGTTAGCTAATTTTTCTTTCATAATCTTATTTTCTATAATTTTATAAAGAGATAATTATTACGAAATCTCTGTGTTTTGCTATATTATATTAAAAAATCTATAAATTTTTAAAATTATACTTAAAGGTTCTTGTATTTGGGTTTCGCTAAAATTTGAGGCCATCCTTTTAAAAATCCGTTAAATCAATGTAAAAAATCTATAATATCCATTATTTTCATTCTAATGTCATCAATCTCAACCACAATAAAATTTTCATCTTCACCCCCCTCCCCTTTCCAATTGACATCAACATAAATAATAGGAGTATAAACAGAGGAAATCAATTCCCAATTTCCTATTGAAATTCAATTCTTAGAAAGTAGCAAACAAAATCCATTAAAATAATGAGTCAATCAAGCAAAACCCATTAAAATTTAACTCTAGAAAAAATCAAATATAATAAGAATGAAAATTTTTATGCACAAAGCCTAGAAAACTTATTAAATCGAAGGGTTAAATTAAATACTAATCTAAGACACAAAAGAGAGGGGATTCTTAAATTCTCTCTTCTCCAATATTTCAAGATTCTTAAATTCTATTTGGATTGCAGAAGGGAATTGGGTTAGTTTCGTTTGATGCTTTGCTTGAAACGAAATAAACAACTATTCCTAACTCCATATTTAATCTTGCTTTTAGCCTTGGTATTATTGGACGAATATATGAGTAGTTAACAACACTCCAACTTTGAGTTCTTGTTGCTGTGACCTCAGAGCATTAGTCTTATCAAATGGAGGAGGAGACTAATAACAGAAAGCTATGGAAGAAGTGAAAATAGGTTTTGGTTCGTTAAGTGAAGACATAGTGGAAAAGATAATAAGGAGATTACCAGCCTTATCATTTGCATTAGCGGCATGCATTAGTAAATCATGGAATTTCCATAACCACTAACAACCTAGAATCTAGAATCGCCTTCCCAAACCAATTCCTGACACTCGTCTCTTGCTTCAATCAAGAAATACCCTCCATTCATTTATCTCAACATCATAAACTTCCACCGATTTCAAGGCATTTTTTTGGCGATCGTGGCCTTCGGCGACATAGACAATAGAGTGTCTCAATCTGCTCAAGCTAGCTCCTAGAGGCCATCTTGGTCATTTTTGTGATCTTGTCCAAATATGTTTTTGAAAAGTGAACTCGATCTATAGGTCATTTGAGAAGCCAATCAAGACTGAAGTGAAGAGGGCTCCAATGAATAAGTTATTGTGAAATGAAGAAAAAGATGGGTGGGTTTTGGGTGGATAAATAATAGGGGTATTTTAGATATTTTAATTAAAAGTTGATTTTTGAGTCATTAACTGACAAAAAAAGGGGGCAAAAATAGATTAAAGGGCCTCGTAGTCTAACAGAACTAAAATATATGAATTTTTAGTATAATTTTAAAAATATAAGGACCTTTTAGTATAATATGGAAAAATAAAGGGATCTCATAATAATTATCTCTTTTATAAATTATATATATATATAATAATTTCAAAATATTTTTGACAGCTTATGTCACACCCCAACTCCAGTGGTGCGACGGTCTTAGGGTAAGGGTAGGTTTAAGGCCACCATAAACCCGTAGAACTCACAAATCATGAATCTCATTATCAATACACCAATTGCAATATCATATATTATCATACATCTATCATGTCCATACATATAATTAAAATAAATTATATATTTCTATTATCATTTCATATCTTTCTTTTGTTCCTTAATGATCAAAAGAGACATCTCACATCACTGAGAAATAAGAGTATCCAAAAAGGGTACAACCATACATCAAAATATTCTAATATCCTCGAAAGACTAATTACGGAGCTCTAGAGTATACTCCAATACCTATTGTAACATAATACTATTAATAATTATACAAAATATCTCAAAAGGATTATTACAATGAAGCTTCTTGGAATAAACAAGTCAAGAAGCCCGATCCTCTCTATTAGCTCCCTCACGAGCTATGCTATCACTTGAAATTTACAGAAGAGGAGTGAGACTTCAACTCAGTAAGATATGAACATTATAATCAAATATCTAAACATCGAATCATAGTCATGAACAAATAATTATACATATAGGTATGAAAGAAATCATAAGTTTTGCTTGAAGGAAACATGGTTCTCACAATAATTTTGGCTATATCAAATCATGTCGTAAATCAAATCATGGATCATATTTAGAACATAGAATGCCCACAAAGAATGGCATTATCAAATCTTATCTGGTAGAAATAATCACATATCATATCATACGTATTGGTAGCCTTGCTACCGATACTTGCACACATGCTTGGCCAGAAATGCGCCTAGAGCTTATGGCCCCCTCTAGGTGGAACACCGATAAAAACCCTATCGGCTGGGCTCCCAAAGTGCACAATGGACCAATGAATTTACTCTCATTGGGAAGAGCGTTCTATCCATGGGTCATGGGGTTTCAATCTCATAGAAAGAATATTGGTCACAAGACCATCATCATATAGCATCATTCAAATTGAGTTTACAAACAAGAAACATATGGACTTGATCCAAAAAGGTTGATCAAGCCATTCTCATTATACAAGTATATAAATATATATATATACAATAGGATAACAAATATAAGAATACTTTGGTCATTTTAATTTCAAAGAATAATAATCAAATAGGAAGTTCATACTTACCTCTTACACAAATTTCTCTTAAATTCCTCTTTAGAAATTTGCTCACTTAATTCCTCAATCAATTCGAAATTCCTCTCCTAAGAAATTTCTCAAATATACAAAATTAGGGTTTCTCCAAATCAATAATATTCAATATAATTTCCTAATAATTAATTATCTTAGAGTCTCTATTCTTAATTCTCAACAACAATTTCATTTATCTCTTTAAGAAATTCTGCATTAAATTTTCAGAGTTACTGTTCATGGCAGTTTCACCCAACAGATTCTCCCACATTAATTACCATTAATAGCTTTAGATCACTAGCAATAAATTCTGTATATCCAATATTAATTATCCTAACCCATAAACTTAAATAAATCCCAAGAAAATAACTTAGGAAGAAAATTTACCTTATTTCCTTCAAACTGAAATTTCTATAATTACTGCTCAAATATGATGATTTTGCCTTAATATAGACTAATCTAGAAGTCTATTGCATTAATTTGAGTATTAATGCCTTAGAATATAAAATGAAAAAAAATCCGAGAAAAAGACTGAATTTACGAAAGAAAGAAAGAAGGAAAAAATCGTGAAAACAATTCTGGATTGCTAGGGATTTAAATAGACCTCTGCCCAGAAATACGCTAGTCAGCTCGCCTCGCCAGACCTGCCTCGGCAAAGCTACCTCGCCTAAGCCAGCTCGCCATCCCATTTAGCATTCCCAGCTCGCCAAACTTGATCCGGCATTGCCTCCTCGCTATCCCAGCTCGCATTTGCTACCTAGCGTATGCGGCTTCGCCAGACTCTCCTCGCGAACTCTTCCTCGCATATGCCACTTCGCCTCTTCGCTTCTTTGCGAACTGCCACTTCCCCTTTTCGCCTCTTCGCTTCTTCACCTCTTCACGAACTGCCACTTCGCATATTCCTTCTTCGCATAATGCCTCTTCACATAATGCTACCTCGCCTTATCCTCTTTGCCAAAGCTCTTCGCCTTTCCTCTTCGCCAAATCCTCTTTGTCTTAGCTCTTCGCCAAATCCTCTTCGCCAAATCCTCTTCGCCTTAGCTCTTCGCCAAAGCTCTTCGCCAAATCCTCTTCACCCTAGCTCTTTGCCAATTGCCACTTTGGCAAACTCACCTCGCCACTTCGCCATTTCGCCACTTAGCAAAATGCCTCCTCGCATTTTGCTGGCTCGCCATAACAAAATTCGTCTAAGTTAAAATCCTGCCTGGACATCCCACACTTAGCCAGCTCGCAAATCAGTTACAAATATCCAAACTGACTAATTATTTTTATTACTTAAAATCAACATGCAGGAGCACAACATATCAAAATTTCAAATCAAATGGACCAACATACAGACTGTGGTGACTCTCCCAAGATCACCCAGACTTGCTCCCTAAGAATCTCTCCGAACAGGTCTGATAAAACCCATTATACACTGAGATAAACTTATCCAAAAAAATTCTAAAATTTTATAGCCATCATCTCAATACACTAAGGAATATTTTTCATGTTCACACCTTTAGCTAATTCTGCCTTAGTCATTCCCAGTAATTTCAAACAAGTACTGCATCCCTGCAGAAATTCTCAACCAGATCAGTCTTGTTCAAATAGGCACAACTCCTCACACACATAGAATTTTGCCAAACCATTTTACAGAATTATAATCAAGACATAAACTCACAATACTTTAACAAATTATGTCTTTTTTAACAAATTATGTCTTTAAGAATATGAAATTATCATCACAAAACCCTGCAGCATCAAAAATTAAAAATTTCAGAGATTCTTAACATTCTCATTTGAAATTTAAAATAATTCTCCAAACTTACAAAATCAATAAAAACACTACAAAATGGCAGATATTACATTCTCCCCCCTTATATAAATTCGTCCTCGAATTTATAATAAGCTACCTCAAATATGAAATAAATGGGGATATCTTCCTTGCATGCTTTGTTCACTCTCCCTTGTGCATTCTTCCATAACTTGGTTTCTCCACAAAACCTTAACCATGGGTATCTTCTTGTTCCTTAACTTCTTAACCATTCGATCTACAATTGCAATTGGAATTTCTTTATATGAAAAATCCAATTGGATATCCATTTCGGGCACTTGCAAAACATGAGAAGGATTGGCTACATACTTCCGAAGCATCGACACATGGAATACCGGATGCAC
>CANXYC010673074.1:0-18919 GCA_948193065.1 Aleurites moluccanus
ATCTCTCTCTATATATATTATATAATTTTTGATTTTATATATATATATATATATATATATATATATATATATATATATATATATATATATATATATAAGCTATCACTATTACATTAGATTTAGAATCATAATGTATGTTTATGCCATATTATATGATGATGATGTTATATATGTATGCATATGATTGCGATGAAAAATAGGATGATGCGGAATCCAGCTGTACTAACAGAGAAAACATTAATGATATAACATGATATGATATGATGATGATGTTTATTATAGGGATTATCTGGTTAAAGAATGGTCTCACTGTGACCCTTCGACATGGATAAGAGAGTATATGGATGTTTGGTTTGAGTTGATCTCACTGTGACCCCATAGTTGGATTTTAAGAGAGCCAAGGGAGGGGGTCGGCTCCCCATTTACGAAAAACCAAAACATATACAAATAGAGTTGGATTCCACATACATTTTCTATCATGGATGTTATGTATATTTATAGATGACTACGTGTAATGTGACACTTCATGTAGAGTAATAAATAACTTGCATGTTAAATTAAATTAGATCAGCGCTTTGAGTCGAAAGCTCACCCTTGTTCAAATATGTTTTTCTAAGTTTCAGGTTGAGCTCATAGAGATTAAGTTTTTAAGTTAAGTATTCATGCCTTCTATTCCTTAGGCAGTGGAATTATTTTATTTTATTATGTAATAAATTCATTTCATTGTATTAAAATTTTTAGAGCTCCGCATTGTTATGTTTAGTAATAGAATTATGGTTGTTACTCCGTTAAACAGAAACCTTTAAGTGATGTTAAGTGCATGATGTCAGCCCTGAGTAGCTAAGTGATGATGTTAAATTATTGAGATTCTATATTTCAGTAGTAAGTCATGCTTACTACGGATTCTGAGAATCTTATGTTTTCCCGTTCTTAGTGTCAGTCACGTGCCTAATAGTGTCGGGTTATGACAAAGGTGGTATCAGAGCAAAGGTCCTACGACTTTCAATATGTTTAGAGTTGAAAATTCTAGATGGTTTAAGTTCTTGTAATATGCGGAGTATAAGATTCATTTTCGTCTTGTTAAGTCTCTTTTGCCTCTAATCCAACGTTATCCTTAGTTGATTTGTTACTATTGTTAGTATAATTTTGCGTAAAATATTGTATATTTTGTTGGTATTATGAGCTCAAAAACTCTTTTCAGAATGAGGACAGATGATGTTGATGGTATCCTTTCAGTAATCATGATTCATTAGATGCTAAGATAAGGTCAATGTAAGAATAAGGTTAAATGCATTTTAAGAAAGTAAGACTGTGAAATCATATTTAATGATTAATGTCAAATAAACCTTAGGAAAAAAGAATAGAAAGAAAAGAATAAATCGAACCATGTGATTTTTTTTTGGAATATGATATTTTATGTATGAAATGAAAATGAGACTTATAGGGAAGTATGATATGAAAGATTTGTTTGGAATCAATATTAATTAATGAGCATTGATTATACAAATATAGAGATAATATAAGGTATAGGTAAAATAAGGTATGTAAGTTAATAGTTAAAGGAAATTGTGTATGTTAATGAATTTATTGAATAAAGGAATTGAGGGTGATTAAAATTAATGAATAGGTTGAATGATAAATTATTGATTAAATGTCAAGAACAGAAATAGTGTTGAGCATGTAAGGATGTTCGTAAAAGGAATGATCATAAATCAAAGAATGTCTTTACTAAGAGAATATTGATAATTTAATAATGAGTTTCAAAGTTTGAAAGGTTAATATTAAGAAATAAATGAGTAATGAATCAAAGTTCATAATTAATAAAGTCATATATATATATTTAAGAATAGTGTTGAACTAAAGAATCAGATTTTGATTGAGGTTAATATATAAATTAATAAAGAGTAATTGATTTTCAATATACAAACTTGAGGATTTATTTAGGGATAAATAATTTAAGTTTAGAAAAAGGAAGTTAAATTACAAAATTTATGGAGTTTTGTAAGAGTTAACATGTATAGCAAAGTTTAAGGATTGACGGATTAGTTATCTTATAAGTATCAGTTAAAGATTTTAAGGTAGTATATTAGAGTGCGTAGTGGAAGTATGGTGAATAGGATTTAGGTAAGTGAACTGTATGTTAATAATAAAATTCGAGGACGAATTTTATTAAGGGGGAAGAATTATAACACCTAAATTTTTATATTAATTTTTAAAACGTTATTTTATTAAGGAGTAATATTATTTTAAAAATATTTAATGAATATAAAAATATTTTTCAATTGTATAATATTTTATTATAATATTTTAAGATTTGACTTTTAATTATAAATTTTGATATTATTTTATTGTATTATAAATTATAAATTATTTAATAAAAAAATTCTTAATTTAGTTAGTTAAATCAAATACTTTATTGTAAATTTTTTGTTATTTATTAATTATTAAATTAATTATTTTACTATTTAAATTAAGATATTATTATTATTATAGAAATATTATATATAAAACAAAAAAATTAGGAAAGGGAACAAAAAAAAAATGGAACGAAAAAAAGGAAGCTGAGAGACGAAAAATAAAAGAGAGGGACAAAATATATATATATAGACACAATAGAGGCAGAGAGAGAGAGAGAGAGAGAAGGATGGACGCCGAAAATCAACTAACCGGCTATTGAATCGCTGCATGCGCACTACCATCGGAAAGCCCAGCCGCCGGACGTCATTCCATCAGAATATCGCCGTCGTTCGTAGCCGAAAAAGTCAGAATTTGCCGGTCAAAGTTGGGTTAACTGGATCATTTTTCGGCCATTTCAAGCCATTTTCGGCCATATTTTTTTGCAAGACCAATTTATTTGGACTCCATTTTTCACAAGCTTTTCGATAGTATGTCTTTTGTCTTGATCGGAGACCAAAGCCGAGACTGGAAAAGTTTAGACATACGTAAATTTTTGACAATTTCGAATAAGTTTAAATTTATTTTAAAATCATTTATTAATTAATTAGAGATTATTTGGAGACAATTTTATGAAAATGATTAGGTATTTTTACTGGTATTGAAATACTTAGGCAGTTAATAATTAATAATTGTATTTTTATTGGATGAAAAAAATTAAAGTAAATTTGTTCTATTATTTTGGAGTTATTATAGAAATTATTTGGATGAAAACTATGGAAAATATTGAGTTTAGTGTTAATTTAAGAATTTTCGGATAGTAAATTATTAATAACTGTGTTTTTATTGAATGTAAGAATTAAGATAATTTATATTATTTGATTTGGAATTATTATGAAAATTATGTAGATGATATTTGTGAAATTTAAATACCAAAAGGTTAAATTATTATGGAGTATTTTAATAAAGTAGGTAATTAAACTAAGTTTATAAATAGATTAAATTAAGATAATTATTAAAATTTGATAAATGAATTATTGAGACAAATTTTTTTGATGATGGTATTATTCTAAATATTTTAATGTAATTAAATATAAATATTAATTTTAATGTGGTTATTTATTAGGGATTTAGTGGATAATTATTTTCAAAATATTATTTTAATTAAGTGTCGGTAAATGAATTACTCACCATTATTATTATTTCTAGTGTATCAGTAATGATGAATTAAATATTGGAATTGAGTTGAAATATTAGATTGTTATAAATAAATTTAGTGAATTGGATTTGGTATTTGAGATGAGTAAATTGATCATAATTATTGGGTTGATAAGTTGGAAACTCAGGAGGGGTTAATTGATTTGATGGTATTGGATGTTAATTTTTGAAGTAATTGTTGAAAGTGTTATATTTTTCATTTTAGGAGGTTATGTCTTATTTTTAGGGGAAACTCTGTCGAAATTTCGGCAAATTTATTTTTTTATTTCTAAGTCAATATTTGGATATAATTCTAATAATTCTCATATTTGATTTCAGTACTTAAAATGTCTTTCATTGCTATTAATCAGAAGGCGCACCGAGAGAGATAAGCAGTTTGATGGTTGTCAAATTAGTGAGTTGATATATTTTAATTTAACTCTGCATCTATGCATGACATGTAAATATTGAATGAATATGAATATATATGTATATAAGCTATTACTATTGTATTAGATTTAGAATCATAATGTATATTTATGTCATATTATATGATGATAATATTATGCATGTATACATATGGTTGCGATGAAAAATAGGATGATGTGGAATCCAGTTGAATTAATACATAAAATATTAACGATATAACATGATATGATATGACGATGATGTTTATTATAGGGATTGCATGGTTAGAGAATGATTTTACCGTGGCCCCTCGACATGGATAAAAGAATATAGGAATGTTTGGTTTGAGTTGATTTTACCGTGACCTCATAATTAGATTTTATGAGAGTTAAGGGAGGGGTCGGCTCCCCATTTACGAAAAACGAAAACATATATAAATAGGGTTGGATTCCACAGATATTTTCCATTATGGATGTTATGTATGTTTATGGATGACTATGTGTAAAGTGATACTTTATATAGAGTAATAAATGACTTGCATGTTAAATTAAATTATATCAACTCATTGAATCGAACGTTCACCGCTGTTCAAATATGTTTTTCCAGGTTTGATGTTGAGTTCATAGAGATTAAGTTTTTAAGTTGAGTATTCATGCCTTCTATTTTTCAGGCAGTGAAATTATTTTATTATGTAATTAATTCATTTCATTGTATTAAAATATTTAGAGCTCCACATTATTATGTTTAGTGATAGAATTATGATCGTAAGTCTATTGTTACTCTGTTAAGCATAAACTTTCAAGTGATGATAAGTGCATGATATCAGCCATGAGTGGCTAAGTGATGATGTTAAATTATTGAGATTCTATATTTCAGTGGTAAGTCAGGTTTATTACGGTTTTTGAAAGGCTTATATTTTTTCGTTCCCTAATGTCGGTCACGTGCTCAATAGTGTCAGATCGTGTCAGTAATTTACAAGGTTTTTTTTTTTTAAATTTTATGAGAGTGTTAAATAATAAAAATAAATAAATAATTATAATAATTAATTTAAAAAAAATATTAACTTAATTTTTAAACGAAATTTTCAATTTTTTACAACTACACATGAAAAGTACTTTTTGGCAATAAAAATTTATTATTTAAAAAAAAAATTTATTAAATTTTTTTTAAAAATAAGTTAGTTTTTGATATTTATAAAAAATTTAATTAAATTTAAAATTTATTATCAAATAAGTAGTTTTAAGTTAAAAATTTCAATTTCCACATTATTTAGGTCAAAACCGCGTTTTGAGAACGTCCAGTCCACCCGTTCACTCCAACCGCCACATAAGTCTCCAATTTCACTACAGACAAAGGACAGCATATTTTCGTGCGAGTATCACGTGCAACGCACGCTCCTAACTTCTAAAAATAAAAATTAAAAATAAAAATAACACCCTGTTTGTTAGTTAGAGAGAGAGAGAGAGAGGAAAAATGGGTAAGATAGTGGAGAAGAAGAAGAAGAAGAAAGGTCGTCCTTCACTCTTAGATCTTCAAAAACGCACTCTCAAACAACAAGAAGAACAACAGCAGCAGCAGCAAAAACAAAATCAAATTCGAAATATCTCCAATTCCAGAACTTCAACCCTTTACTCTTCCCATAATTACAAGTCTGCCACTCCTACTCCTGTCCGTCGATCCACTCGCCGTAACCCCACCCCTTCTTCTCCGGAAACCCAATCCCATGACTCTGAACACGACGACGATGATTCCGCCGTTCAATTGAATGTGAAGAAGCGTAGAGAGAAGAAGCTTAAGCTTGTCCTCAAATTACCTTCTTCTAAAAAATCAGAGCTTGATTCGGCATCGCTTAACTCTAATGGCTCGGATTCAAGCGCTGAGGAGGATAAGACTACGGCGTCGTTTAATAAAAAGCGGAAAATCAATGCGATCGCTGATGGATCTGGGTCTGGTATCAGTGATAAGGTACTCCAATTTTTCTATTTTTTCAAATTTCTGTTATTTTTGGAATGGAAAAGCCGCGCACATTTGGAGGTTTAAATGTATCTTTCTTTGACGTGGTTAAGGAGCTCCTTGAATTGCGTGCCTCTGTAATGGAATTTCAGTGGAATTTTTTGACTTGGTCCGGTCTGGTCTTTTAAAAAAAAAAAAAAAAAATGGAAAATTTGTATATGAAAATGGATATTTGTTCTATTTTCATTTTATTTAATTTTTGCTGGATACGAATTTATTCTGTCTCTTATGAGCTGAAAATATTAATAATGAATTTTTGACTGTCATACTCATATCTAATAAAAAGTATAAATTTGTCTTTTCTTTGTTTATTTTTCACAGTATTATTTTTATTTTTTTTCCTTTTTTCATTGTATATATATTTCCCCTTTTTCAACACAAATGTTACTTTGCTAATGGTTCTTCACGCATTATTTTTATTATAGTAAAGAATGGAATATTTATTTTCATTGTTTTTCTAATTTATGTTATTTTGTTTTTTTTTTAAAATATTTTTCAGGTAGAGAAATCTGTTTCTGGTGCAAACCCCACAAATAATGTACAAGGTTTGTAATTTGTTGATGATTTCGTAAACCCATTTGCTTAAAAGGGCCAAACTTGGGAACCTTTTTGTTTGATAATGTGGGGTTTGTTCACTTATATATGTGCAGATTCGGGACCCTCAACGCCTTTACCTGATAAAAAGCTGTTACTGTTCATCCTCGAGAGACTTCAAAAGTGTGTCTTTCAGTTTCTTTCTGTATTTTCCTTTTCTGAATCGTTCTTTGATCCTTTCTCACTGAATTCTTTTTCTTCTTTTTTTTTTTTGGAATAAATTTAATTGCAGGAAGGACACATATGGTGTTTTCTCTGAACCAGTAGACCCCAATGAGGTTTCTTTGAAATCTTGTTCGATGATGCATTTGAGCTTTTAGACTTTTATCCATGCATTTTTAACTTGGGATTTTCTGTTGATGATTTCTTATGCAGCTTCCAGATTACCATGAAATCATTGAGCATCCCATGGATTTTGCAACTATTAGGAAGAATCTTTCTAGTGGGTTTTACGCCAGCTTGGAACAATTTGAGGTTGGTTTATGAGCTTGTGATTATATCTTTTAACTGTTCATTCCCTATTTGATTTTTTTAGGTTTGTTACTTGCTTTAGATGTTTTATATTTGCAACTTTTTTTTATAATTAATAGTGTTGGTTGTTGTGTTTTCTGCTATGTGAATTAATAACCATTTTTCAGAATCCAAACTTGCCGTCCAATTCCAGTTAGCAATGCATGGTGTCATGCATTCTATTCTGGAGTATAGTTAACCGTGGTTTGTTGCATGTCAAGTAATTTTCTCCCTCTATCTAAGTGGGTTGAATTTAATTTTGTTTTGTTTATATACTAAGTGGGGGTTTATTAATTGTTCCTTTAGAATGATGCAAAGACCACTTGGAGGGACCAAGTAACTAGTGATTTAGGATTTTATGGGCATGACACCGGATTAATACTTTTCCATGGAATGAAGATTTTCTGCCTGTTTCTTGGTTCATGCTTTGTTTGGGAAGGATTTTTTTGTTTTACGTTAAGTTGTCTGTTTGTGATTTTTTGCTCAATCCACACAGAGATCTTAAAAGAGTATTTTATTGATTGAGAATTTATGTTCCAGATGATGCATTCACTGACTTACCACAGTTAGTATATTCATTTAAAGGGTTACACTTTCTTTTGGTGACACAAATCAATACCTTGAAAATTTATCGTTTGTTGATTTTTGTAGTGATTACCTGTCAATAGTTTTTGTACTCGAACAAATTGTTACATTAGGTGAATGGCCATTGTAAATTCTGTGCCAAACTATAAGAATTTAGACCACATAAAAGAACAAATATGTAAGATGCTACATAAAGGTGCCAAGTTGACATGCCACAATATCAAGATAGCTAATGCATATTTAGCATAAACAAACAAGGAATGATTTGAGGTTGAGCCTTGGTGCAGTTGTATGGTGTTTCTTTTGTAACCTTTCAGTCATAAGTTCAAACCAAAAAATAAGTAGCTTCCTTGTAATGCAAGGATCTCAAGTTTTATCTAAAACTGATGGGTTTTTGAAGTTGAACAAAGCAGAGGTTGAGGTTTTCCATATTCATGTTCTATAGAATCTGATCGAGCAAAAAATTCATTTGTTTCTGTTATGAAATGCTCACACAATATATGAATAAGGGCTGAGCAACTGAGTATTCAACTTCCTTTGAGGTGTTTCATCCAGGAAGGGAATTGGGTTTTAGATGTGTACATAAGGAAAGCCATGTGCAATGAAAAATGCAAGCACGGCTTAACTTGTTTTAGAAGGCGAATCCATCAAACTGGTATGCTTCTGATTATGGCAATCTTCATTTAGTTGATCAATTGATGCACTAGACATTTTTTTAGTAGATCCACTTGTAATATTATAGCCTTTTTTTTTGTCAAGTCGAGAGTGTTTACTTACTATTTCTGCACCAGGCTGCAGTGTTTTGTAGGAAATGTTATTATTGTTACTTTATCTGTCTGTCTGAGGAGTTTGCAGGAAGAGTTATAATCTTTACAGCACAGAACATCTTAACTAGTATGATGCTTGATAGGGCTTAGTTGGGCTGTAGAGGGCAATTAGTGAAGGTTTATCACACTGTTCAATTTCTGTCACTGACAGGTCAAGTATCATTTCTTTTTTTTATCATTGACATTTGAAATGGGTACTTAGATAGTAAATGCACTTGAAAGGGCCTGTTTGGGTTGTGGAGTGCCGTCACACCCTTAAATTTTACTGCTGACATTCTTGAGAGTAAACCATTCACATTATCACGTATTTTGTGGTACGAGTGAGTCCACATGTCAACATGATGCAAAATGTGTGCTATGTATAAGCGGATATTCTCACAACCTGTGCTTAAAGCGGATATTCTCATAACCTGTGCTTATTCATTTGTCCACTTTGTTTATCCCATGATTTCCATCTCCTTTACTTGATATCCACGTGTATTCATGTGCAAGTGTCTGTAGAGAGATGATTTGGATTTTTGAATATCTTATTATAGATCTTAATCTGATTGCACTAGTTGTTTTCTATAATATTGTTGTTGGACATTTGTAAATACATAAATATTTTATTCCTATTCTTTCCGTTTGATAATATAGCCAAGGATTATAGTAAGCTAATTCAGTGAAATAGTTAATCACAATTCAGTGCCTCTGGTTTGGTGGCCATTGATTTGAATTTGGTAACTTAACTGCTAGAGAAAATCAATCCTTTCGGAAATTTTTATTCTACTTCATGTTGAATTGGTACTTCTCTCATCTTTCATATCTTAAAAATAATAAAATGTACACTCAATGTAAATGATACTTTGAAAGCAATTTTACATTTTTATTTGATTTTGTGAGGGAGAAATTGAAGTTAATCTTATTGTCTTGCAGAAAGATGTTTTCTTAATATGTTCAAATGCAATGCAGTATAATGCCCCAGATACCATCTATTTTAGACAGGTATAATCAGCTTCTTAACTCTGAAATTTGCTATTGTTCATCCATATGGAATGTTCCCTGAATTTCTGTTCTTTCCAGGCACGATCTATACAAGAGCTGGCACAAAGGAACTTTGAAAATTTGAGGCAAGACAGTGATGATAATGAACCAGGACCTAAAATAGCGAGGAGAGGTAGACCACCAACCAAGAATATTAAAAAACCACTGGGCAGGCCTTCAGTGGAGCATGCTGGTTCAGAGTTTTCCTTGGATGCAACTCTTGCTACAGGTGGAGAGAATACCATCTGGTCCAGTAATGATCTGAGAAAAGGACCTCATGTTTCAGAAAAGTCCAGCATTCCAGATTCATCAGGACGGTCTCATGGTTCTCGCAATGATACTTGTTGGTTGGCGGACAACAAATTTGAGAGGAATGAGGAAACTGCAGGTTTGAAACTTTAACTTTGGTCCCTTCTTTTTTTTTTTTTCTCTGTTGTCTATATGATATGAGAAAAAGGCCTCTCATCTTTCAGACAAGATGAAGTTTGACACATTTTCACTTGTATTTCAGGTTCTATGTTTAAGGGTAATTCAATGAAGTATGGGAAAAGGCAATTTGCACTTGATGAGAACAGGCGTAACACATACAAACAATCATCAGCTGGTGGACGGGAGCCATCTGTTTTGACTACTTTTGAGTCAGAGAGGAAGCAGCTAATGGCTGTAAGTGTTGTATTGATATTGATCCTTCTATTTTTTTCTCTTGGATATCATTGTCAAAATGTCCACAATTCCCCCCTGCATGTACTGTCCTGTCATTTTCAGAGACCAATCTTTATGGGGCATCTTAGCTGACCCTTACTTTGGTTGGTCCGTTGATGTTGCTTTCATATGAATCAGGTAGGGCTTCTGACAGAGCATGGTTATGCAAGGAGCTTAGCTCGATTCGCTGCTGATGTTGGGACAGTTGCATGGAAAATTGCTTCAAAAAAGATAGAAAAGTCTTTGCCACCTGGAACTAAGTTTGGCCCTGGATGGGTTGGAGAAAATGACATCCCACCACAGAAGGAATGGCTTGTTCCCGCTCAAGGTCTGCCATCACCATCACAGCCTCTCTCTCTTCCTGCAGATTGTGTGGCTGCTACATCTGGCATTGACTCGGAAGAAAAACTTTCAGAAAAACTAGAAAATAAAGTGACAGACTGCCAGGTACCTACTATTCAGTCAGCTTCAGAAGGACATTCAAGTAACGCTCTTTCTCCCTCTACCACATCATCTACATCTCCTGCAGCTGCTAGTAAATCTGAAACTTACACAGAAAGAGCAGAGGCAACTGAGGGATTGAATTCACACGGTGGTTTTAACACGCCGAACAATAATGCAAGTATGATTAGGCCAAGGCCCCCCTTTCAGATTCATCAGAACCGTGTAGTTCACCCTGGAATGAATGGTTTCAATGGCACATATGGGATTAATCTTGCAGCCCATATGGGAAAACTAGTTGGAGCTACCAGGCCTGCTGGATCTCAGACTATTGACAGAGTCTCTAGGACTAATACTAACTTCACCCAATCAGCTAGAGAAAACTGCTTGAACTCGGAAAATCCAAGGTGCTCAGAAAATTCTAATGCAACAAATTCGAGAGGGGGACCCCCAAATTCTGTAAATGAGGAACCAGAAGCCCAAATGTCTGGGCTCAAATCCCAACCATCCTGGCAAGGGTTGCCACAACAATCAAAACCAGATCCAAGGTTGTCACCGCAACAGAAATCAGATTCAGTCCCACTTGACCTGAATATTAGATTTCAGTCTCCAGGTTCTCCTAGTTCTAGCCGTATTGATTCAGCACAGCCAGATTTAGCATTGCAGCTCTAAGTATTAACCGAGTTATTATATATTTTTTTAATCATCTCTATGATTTAAGTTAACCACAGAACGGTGAGGTTCAGCGTTTGTGCTCCCAAGGAAGACTAAGAGATGGTCTTTTGGAGATGGAGCCATCCGAGCCGCACCTAATTGTGTTGTACAATTGTAGTTTGTTTCTGTACAGGTTAATGTATCCCAATTCTTAGGTTCACAGAAGAAAGAAGGTTTCATTTGTAACATTGGAGACCAATCAAACCAAAATGTTGATCTAGCAAGAATTTGATCCTAGACTTTACATAATCAGATGTTTATTTTATAAGTGATGATTTCAGAAAACAGAATTTGACTTGGAATTCAAGCATTATTTGACAGCAATTTGTGATGTAGACTATTGACCTTCATGTATGGACGCTGCTCTAGTTTCAGAAATTCCTTTTCAATATCAACTGCAAGGATGTCATAGAAAATTGACAACTAATGTATGAGCTAATTATATGTTGGATAATTGTATTTTGGAAAATTGGAAAGATGGACTCGGTTAAAACTCTTTCTCTAGAGTTGACTGTGCTTAATGCTTATGGCGCAAATTATATGTTGGGTAATTGTAATTTTGGAGACTTATCTTAGGCAACATGTTTTTTTCTCTTTGAACCGCTATGGCCTAAAGAAAGGAGCAGTTACCCTCATATATGCTCTTCTCACTCATCGAGTCACCAACCAAAATCAAATATGGTGGTAGTAACATGGCCTAAAGAAAGGAGCAGTTACCCTCATATATGCTCCTCACTCATCGAGTCACCAACCAAAATCAAATATGGTGGTAGTAACATGCATGAAGCTGTAACACCTTAGTGGTACAGTAAACAATACGGAAGTAGTAAACAATATGGAAGTAGCGAATTATAATAATAAGAATAATGTTAATTTAAAAATAAATAGGTTAAAAATAGCTATTGAGAAATACAAAGAAAATTCAAAAATAATTTGAAGGACAATAAAAGACAGTAATACTAGAAATAAATTTTTTTTAATATTTTTAAGGAGTTATTTATTTGAAATTCATTGAAAATATCTAGGATCAAGATCCTAAAAGTATTAAGAAAAAATAATTTGAGGATTTATATCAGATTAGGAAGGTAAATGGATAAATAGTATTTTAAGTATTGGTCTGAGTATACCAGAGATAATTATACAGTCTAGATAATTAATTCAGCATCGAATCTAGAGTTATTTAATACAGATACATGGATAACAAGAAAATTAAAATAGTGCTATTCATTGGTGAAATGAAAGGATGAAAAAGTGATTGAAATGGTGAAAAAAATAATAGAATGACAAAACCGTAAATAAGAGCAACTTCAGGGGTATTTTTGAAAATGAACTGTTTAAGTTATAAAATTGAATCCAGAGTAATTTTAAATGATAAAATAACCCAAAATAAGCTATTTCATTTCCACAGTGAATATTAATTTTTAACAGAATGAATATAATAAATTATAGAAAGTTTTGGGGTAAAATTATAAATAAGAAAAATTATGGGCCAAATTGCAATTATTAAAAATTGTGGGGACGATAAGTAAAATTATTTAATTGGAATCAAGGATGGCTAGCCCAAATAGAAGATTATGAAGAATTTTAGATTAGTCCTTCCATTTATGTAAAAGTGACAAATGACCCATTTTCTAGATAATTTTACATTATACTCCATCATCCAATACTTTCGATGGAATTGGCTTCTAAAAGGAGGAAGATGGATGACCATTCACACCCTTATGGACAAACCACTAGTGAAGAATAGCTCTAAAATAATTTCATCCTCTCCAAAGAAACCAACCAAAGTTAGATAGGAAATTGATGAGAGAAAGAAGAAAAATGGAGGGAAATGACAGAAAATTAGTATTTGAGCAATTTGGGAAAGTAAGAGGATGGAATTCAAGTATTTCAATATGAGGTATGATTCTTAAACTTAGCCTTTTAATTGTATTTAAGAGTATTATAGTTTAATTAAGTAGAGAATTGAATGAATTGAACTAAGGAAGATAAAGATGAATAAGGGTTTCAAAGGATTCTGGAATGTATTTTAGACAGTAAATTATAGCTTTAATTTCGTAAATTTAATGAATTCATTTGAGGATACTCAAAACATGAAAGTTGTAGATAAGTATGTTAATTAGATTATGTAAAAGGAAATTGTAAAATTTAAATTTAGGAAATTAAGAAAAAACCATGACTGACTCAGATGCAAGATTTCAAAAAAAATACTACTGTATTTTTATTATAGAGAACGTTAGAGACAGAATTAGGAAAAGCATTCACATAAAAAATGTTTATTTATGTCTTATCTAGAAGTCTGTAAAAGGGTTTTGTAATTGGATTTGTGGTTTAAGAGATATTAAGCCACAAGTGCAATCTGCCTGAATTGAATGATAAACATAACATAAGTTACATATTTCTATTGATGTAAGAATCTTAGATTCTAAATTAGGAAAAGTGGTAAACATAAGAAATGTTAATTTATATATTAAATAAATGACTGTAAAATATTTTAACAATTAGATGAACACATAATTAATTATGAGCTTGGAAATGGAGTCTGTCCGGATAGAGATTTCAGGATAATAGATAAATTTTGAAAATTCACTAATAATTGTATAATAATCCAAATAACCTGAAATTTGAATATGTTATAAAAATACATATATAGTTTAATTAGAAATTAAAATTACAATAATTAGATAAGTGTATATTGAATTATAAGTAAAAGAACAGAGTCTACTCATGTGTAAATTGCAGGACAACAGGATTAATTTCAAAGGATCACTATAAACTGCGTAATGGTGAGATTAATATGAATTTTGGATATGTTGGAGTTTGAAATGTCTAGTTTAATTATGAAAAATAAATGAAATAATTGGATAAGTATAGAGAAAGATATAGGAAACGGAACATAGGCTGTCAGTGAGGGTTTTATATAGGCAAAATCTAGAAATTGAAAAATTTTAGGAAATTCTTTAATATTAGTGTAATTAATGTAATTTCATGTTAGTTAGTATCTAAATTAGAATTAATTGAATATGTAGAGTTAAGAATGAGTAAAAGACAGTGAAGAGTATCACAAGTGCTAAAGTAATGGACCAAAGAAAGAGAAAATGGAAAGTGTAACAGTGAAGTGCTCAGTGAGGTGAGTTATTTATATATCATTTACTCATGTACATTGTCTTAATGTGATTTATTGTAATCATATGTGATTGATCTTCATTTGATCGAATGCCTTCTTGATCATTGACCATGATTATTCTACAAAGTTTTGAATCTAAATTGATCTACTTCCATTGATTTTTGAATGAAATTGTAACACCTGAGATCTCTTTTAATTGTATATATTCTGAATTTCTTGTAATGATGTACATAAAATTTGTTATGGAATGTTTGTTTTGGAAGTAAGATTTGTTTGTTTTGGAAGTAAGATTTGTTTGTTTTGATTTGAATTTCAGAGATTATGTTTGTACAGAATTTTGTGAATTTATGTTCAAGGCTTTAAAGAAAGAATTTGGGATATGTTATATTCTCATGTGTTTAGTTTAAATAGAAGGAAGAATCGAAATATTTAGACTTTTGTAGCTCAAGATAGAGCTGATTTAACATGTACTGCCGAAATGAATTTTTTTCAGCTTCTGTCGTGAACAGTGCCCGTGAACATTAACCGTGAATAGTGCACGTGAACCGTAATCGTGAACAGTATCATGAACAATATCGTAAACAGTAAACTCAGGGTTTATTTTTTTTTTTGGCAGTAGCTTCTCCACTTCATTTTTTTTCTTTCTTTTTTCTTCTCTCTTCTTTTCCATTTCCTATTTTTTTTAACCATAAGTCATTTTTCTTCATTTCTAAGGTTTTAATACTCCAATTAAACCTTATTAATATTAGGAAACACAAATTAAAGACTATAAGAGCATCAATTCAAGCCAAATTCTTCAAAATTTAATTGGAGGAGAAAATAAGGTAATTTTCTAAAATATTCTCTTTAGTTTGAGTTAAGTTTTTTGTTAGCTAGAATAATTATTTTTAAGTTGTGGGTAACCTTTTGTGAGCATTAATGGCTAATAATTATGATTATATTTAATAGTATGAAGATTTATGATTTTTGGATGAATAGTGCTGTGAATAGTAGATTTTCTCTTTAACTATTATTCATCCTCTATTAAGGTTAAATTAATGCTAGAATTTGTTTATAGAGACTCTAAGGAGTTTAGAATTTATGAAGGATTATTTTATGTGATTGTTTTGAGAAAACCCTAAATTTTGGTATGTTAGGGATATTTATTTAGGAGAAGAAAACTCAAGAAATTAAGGATCTTTTGGATTTGAGCAATAGTTGAGTTTGATTATAAAGCTTTTTAGTGCTAAGAGGTAAGTGTGAATCTCGTTTCATGTATATGATTCTCTATATGAAATTTTTTGCTAAAGTATATTATATTCATATATATGTATATGTTATTTATGAATTCAATTTATTGAAACCCTCTTTAAATAGAATCTTTGAATGTTGATAATGACTTGGTTATTTTCCTTAGACCAAGTTCATTAATAAGCCTTTGTTATACATAATATAATATGTTATTCATATGTTGTGATCTTTTGATCACTTTTAATTACTGTTGAATCAATACATGATATGTATATCACGAAACATATATTATAAAAAATGACAGTTAATTCATTGGTCCAATGTGCACAGAGAAAATCTGGCTGATAGAGTATAGTATCAGTGTTCACGAGCTCTGGGCATATGCCTGCGCAAGCATATGTGCCACGTGAAGATAGCAAAACTACCCAAACTTTATGATATGATATCAGTTCTATGTTATGTTTATTTGATAATGTCATTCTTTATAGGCATTTATATTCTTAAAAA
Source organism: Aleurites moluccanus (assembly GCA_948193065.1). Taxonomy (NCBI): domain Eukaryota; kingdom Viridiplantae; phylum Streptophyta; class Magnoliopsida; order Malpighiales; family Euphorbiaceae; genus Aleurites; species Aleurites moluccanus. The sequence goes on from CANXYC010673074.1 coordinate 16,273, forward strand.
GAATTATGATATGATATTCATATATGTATTATGAAATAATTGGATAGTGCTACCCTTTGTAAGCATTTATGATATTAATATATATGTTAAGATTTCTTTCTAGTACTCTGGTATATATTCAAGATTTTTTATTTAAGTATTTTATATATGTTATTCATTCTGATTGTTCGCATCTTATTGAGTTGAAGGCTCTCAACTCTTCTATAGATTTTAGGTTCTAGCTTAGTTCAAGAGAGAGTTAATCATGAAGACAGAGCTTCTTGATATCCTTCTCCACAAGAAGACTCTTTTATATAATATTTTTGGATAATAGTTGAATTATATATATGTATTAATGTCTATGAGAAGTATACTCTTAGAAGCTCCGTAGATGTGTGTGATGTTGCTTATTCTTTTATTGCTATGGATAGCATTATAGAATTTTCCTTATTCCATATTGATATTAGAATTATCTTTTGATCGGTAAGGAACAAGAGGAAATGTCATATCAGGTTGATGAGATATATATAAGATATGGATGTTTGACATGATGCTAGTATGTGTTGTATGTTTGATCCAAGTTAGCTAAGGGTTCTACGGGTGTATGGTGGTCTTATGCCTACCCTTACCCTATGACCGTCACAAAGGTGGTTTTGGGGTGTGACAGAAATTGAATTGCCTATTGAATTGTTTCTATTAAGTATTTGCATTGTAAAATCGAGCCTTATTGCCCTAAAGTCATGCACACATGTAATACCCTAGCAAACAGAACAGTAAATAGTGAGATAGAACAGTAGATAATTTATGGATATATTGAATTATATTAATTGATGAAGCATTAATTGAAGTATGAATAGGCTCAATAGATTATTAAAATATAAGTGTAATACTCAAGAATTTTTAAGCCTCAACCGAGCCACTTTTGTGACACTATTCTGAAAAATACCGGTGTTAATTACACTGCCGGAGAAATAATCTGACTAATTTAAGAATTTCTAACCCAGACCTGGGGGGATTAAGTTAGTTAATTTTATGTAAAATTATGGTAAAAAGAAAGAGTTGAAAAATATTTTAGAATACAGAAAATAAAAATAATGGCAAAATTGTAATTTATGACAACTTTGGAAATCCACTGTCCAAAATTCAGAATTGACCCATAACTATTTTTAAATGATAGAACATCCTAAAATAAGGTATTTCACTTATCACACTTGAGGTTGAATCTAAACAGAATAGACAAAATAAATTATAGAAAGTTTTGAGGTTAAAATGCAAATAAGAAAAATTTTAGGCTAAAATGCAATTAAGCAAAGTTGTAGGACCTACCCATTTACATCAAAATCTAGAAAGGAGTTGAGGTGGCCGGCCATTATATTTGAAGGAAAAGATTTTATTAGTTTTTTTTTTATTAATTTTCATTAGGAATTGGACACCTTGCAAAATCTAGAATTTTCTATTATTGTTTATTAATTTTTTTTCATAAGATTTTTAGTGTATATAAAAAAGATGAAGAGGAAAGCTATTGGAAAAGAGTTGGCCGAACCTTAAAGAAAGAAATTCCAAAGAAATAGGTTTTCTAACCCTTCCAAATAAATGAACTAAAATAGATAGGGAGGTTGATGAGAGAAAGAAGAGTGAATAAGGAAAGTTGATGGAGATTATGTAAGCTGTTTCGGAAAAGAAAAAGAAGAAGGAATTCAATGGTTCAAGTTTAAGGTAAATTTTCTAAAATTCAGTTTTTAGTTTAATTTAAGAGTTCTATAGTTTGATTTGGTAAATATTTGAGTTATTTGAGCTAAAGAGATTGAAGATGAGTTAGGGTTTAAGTGAATTCTGAAAATTGTTTTAAGACAGTAATTTGTAGGCAATATTCTGAATTTTTAATGAATGAATTTGGAGTTGGTTAAAACATTAAAGTTGTAGATAAATATATTAATTAGATGTCTATAAAAGGAATTTATAAAATTCGAAGTGAGGAAAGAGTTATTGAGTAAAAATTATGACTGGCCAGAATTAGGTTTTCTAGAATTTTTCTACTGTGTTTTAATTGTATAGAATTATAGAAACATAATTATAAGAAGTATTCAACATGAAAAGTATTCTTTTTATGTCTTATCTATAGTCATGTAAAAGGATTTTTCAATTTGATTTGTGATTTAAAAGATATCGAGCTATAAGTGTAGATTACCAGAATTGACTAACAAACAGAACATAGGCTATTGAGTTTTATTGATATGAGGATCTTAAATTCTGAATTAGAGAAAATGTTAAACATAAAAGATATTAATTTATATGTTATATAAATGAATATAAAATGGTTTTGTAATTTTATGAGCACAAAATTAATTATAGGCATGGAAACAAGGTCTATTTGGATAGAGATTTCAAGGCAGTAGTTTAACTTTGGAAATTCACTAATAATTGTGCAATGATCCAAATATTCTGAAATTTGGATATGTTATAATATTATATGTCTATTTCAATAATAAAAAGAATTATAGTAATTGGTTAAGTATAGATTGAGATTGTAATATCTGCCATTTTTGAAGTGTAATTATCAATTTTATTTTGTTTGGAGAATTTTAAAATTTTAATGAGAAGTTTGGAAATCTCAGAAATTTTGCTTTGACTGCAGCTGAATTCAGTATTGGCCATTACTTGCTCTTAA
>CANXYC010673212.1:0-22710 GCA_948193065.1 Aleurites moluccanus
ACACTTAACGCAGATATAAATACCAAAGGAAGACACAATTAGACGAGACACAAATCCTATGCTCCGTAGTTATCTTAATCAATACTTATACTAGTGCTCATGCATCTCTATCTATCTTCTATGCTAAGGATTATAAACCTATAGCTCTGATACCACCTCTGTCACACCTCAACTCCAGTAGTGCGACGGTCCTAGGGCAAGGGTAGGCTTAAGGCCACTATAAACCCATAGAACTCACATATCCTGGATCTCATACATAATTATATCAATTATAAATATCATATAATATCATTTTCATAATCCATATAAGCATAATTCATTTCTTTACTATATCAATTCATAATTTCCTCTTGTTTCTTACTGATCAAAAGATGTATCACACATCACTAAGGAAGAAGAGTAACCCAAAACAATTAACAAATTATACATTAAAATATTATCATCCCCAATGACTAACTACGGAGCTCTAGAGTATACTCCCAATACAAATTGTATCATAATACCATTCAATAAATATACATGATCATATTTCAAAATAATTACAATGAAGGCTTCTTGGAAGAATGGGTCAAGAAGCTTGATCTTCTCTATTAGTTCCCTCACGAGCTACACTATAACCTGAAATCCATAGAAGAGGAGTGAGCCTTCAACTCAGTAAGATATGAACATGCAATCTAAAAGAAATACATATACATATATATAATCCAAAGGAAATATCGATTTCAAGATCATGGGTAAGAATCATCATGTGGCTAGGCTTACAAGAAACAAAAGTGCTCACAATCGAATAAAATTATCAAATATCATGGTAGAACTATAAAGTGCATCAGTAGCCATGCTACCTATCACAACAGAGCGCATCAGTAGTCCTTGCTACCTTATCGCAAACGCATGCTTGGCCAGACATACGCCTAGAGCTCGTGGTCCCCTCTAAGTGGAACACTGGTACAGTAACCCTACCAGCTAGGTTCCCAAAGTGTACAATAGACCAATGAATTTACAGTAACCCTACCAGCTAGGTTCCCAAAGTGCACAATAGACCAATGAATTTACTCTCATTGGGAAGAGTGTTCTATTCATAGGGTCATATGGTTTCAATCTCACAAGAACATATTGGTCGCAAGACCATCTACATATATCAAATTTAACAAGTAATAAGCAAGTAGGAATCATGTGAACTTGATCTAAGAAGATTGACCAAGTCACTTATATTATATACATATATATATAGTAATTACATGAATAAGTGGGAAATCTCAAAATTTAAGATATCACAAATTTTCAACTAATAGCTCAATGATATAATATCAAATATGCAAGAATCATATGGTTTAGCATTATAAATATTCGGTCATATCATCTCAAAGAAATAATAAACAAATGTAATATTCATACTTACCTCTTACACAATTTTATCTCTTGAATTTCCTTTAACAGATTGCCCACAATGATCTCCTCAATTTTTTTGATTTCCTTCTCCTAAGAATTTTTTCCAAATACACAAAATTAGGTTTTCCTAACTCAATAATATTCAACATGATTTCTGAATATTTAACCATCTTAGAGTTTCTATTCTTAATTTTCATCATCAATTTAATTAATCTCTTAAAGAAAAATCTGCATTTAATTCGAATTTACTGTTCATGTTACTATTCATGACAGTCCATAAATTCTAATTCCTCCAACATTAATTACTATTAATAGCTTTCAATTGCTTGCAATAAATTCTATATACCTTGAATTAATTATTCTAACTATCAGATTTAATTAATCTAAAAGAATATGAAATTTGAAGAAATTTACCTTATTTCTCCAACATTGAATTTCCTGAAATATTCTGCTTGAATCTGACAATTTCTGCCTTATAATATGCTAATCTAGAGATCTAATGCATTAATTTTGAATATTAATGCCTTAGACAAGAAATGAAATAAATCTGGAAAAGACAGAAGAAGAATGAAGAAAGAAGAAAGAAAATTGTGAAGAAAACGCTACTGGCTACTGGGTTAAATAGGCCACTGTCCAAAATCCCGCTCGCCAACCTGCCTCGACAATGCTACCTCGCATAAGCCAGCTCGCCATTTCCAGCTCGCCAAACTGATCTGGCAATGTCACTTCGCAAAAGCCACTTCGCAAATGCCACTTCGCTATTCCAGCTCGCATATTTCACCTCGCATATGCTGCCTCGCCAAACTTTCCTCGCGAACTCTTCCTCGCATATGCCGTCTCGCATATGCCATCTAAGCAATGCCTCTTTGTCTTTTCGCTAACTCGCTTCGCCTATCTCCCTCTTCGCCAAACTCTGCTCGCGAACTGCCACTTCGCACATTTTCTCTTCGCATAATGCCTCTTCGCATAATGCCACCTCGCCTTTCCTCTTCGCCTGACTCCACTTCGCATATGCCACTTCGCATATGTCTGTTCGCCAATTTCCACTTCGGCAATGTCTCTTCACCACTTCGCTCGCTCGCAAAATGCCACCTTGCACTTTGCCGGCTTGCGATTACCAAATTCTGCTAAGCTAAAACTCTTCCTCGGCAACTTATACTTAACCAGCTCGCAAAGGAGCTACAAATATCCAAACTTCCTGATTCTTTTTGTCATTTAAAATAGACATGAAGGGGCTCAACATATCCAAAATTCAAATCACAAAGGCAACTATACAGACCATGATGACTCTCCAAAAGTCACCCTAACTTACTGCCCCAAAATCTATCCGAATAGACCTGATAAATTCTACTCTCCACTGAGTTAAACTTATCTAAACTTCCTGAATTTTTACAGCCAACATCACAACACACAAAGGAACATTTATCATGTTTACACCTTTGCCTCAAACTGCCTCAGTCATTCCCAAAAATTTCAAACAGACACAGACTTCCTGCAGAAATACTAAACTAGACAAGTCCTACTCAAGGAGGCATAACTCCTCACACACACAGAATTTTACCAAGCCATTTTACAAAATTGAAGATGAAACATAAATCCATAACTTTTATGTTTTACACTTTACCAAATTATTTCTTTAAGAACATACAATCAGCCTCACAAAATCCTGCAAACAGAATTTCTAGATTTCTCAAACATTTTCATCTTAAATTAATTAATTCTTCAAGCATATAATAAAATAAAATATAACAAAAATGACAGATATTACATAAACATATAAAAAATACACTGTAAAATATTTATACAATAAAAAGTTATGTAATTCGTAATTTTCAGTATATTACAAATATAAATTCTAACTCATTATTCTCAATTAATAAATCATAAATCCTTTGTATTTTTTAACTAAATCAATTTAAACTTAAATTAAAATCAACTCCAGTAATAATAAAAAATAAAATATTTTTATTTAATTATTTTTTATCATACTTCAAAAATAATTCACCAAAACCTTTAATCATTTATGATTATTCTTTTCTTTTAATCTCATAGGATAATTATTTAAAAATCATCAAATACGAATATACATCGATAATATTTAGAAAAATAGTCTATTAATTTTTACTTCTAAGAGAACTCCATAAAATCGAAAGAAGATCGAAATGAAATCTTAAGAATGGTGTTGCAATTCCTTTCTACAGAATTGTTCTCTCCAATAATTTTCTTTTTTTTTTCTTTTAATATTCTTAAAATACGACTACTAATTTAAAAAAAAAAAATTACTTTTTAAATATCATCAAAAGGAAACTAGAAACTCTAAATTGCTCATTAATCTAATTATTAAACTAATTTAATCAATTTAATTTATAATATCTTATTTTCTAAAATTAATTATTAACTTTATTTAAATTATTCTATAACCACAATATTTAATTATATATTATATAAATTCTCTATAGTCCAAATTAATGTGAAAATATCAAAATACCAATGACAAAAAAATTATCACAATATCCTTAAAATATCATAAACACATAATATACTCAATTTGACTCCAAAATTTATATTTATATTTTAAATTATTACTTCTAACTCATAACTTTTGGTCTCAAATCCATATAAAATATAAAAAATATTCTTAACTAAAAAAATCTAGAGTTTCACATTATTTTAATTATTTTTTTATTTGTGTCACTAATATTTTTTGTCTGTTAGTTATTTTAATTATTTTTCATTTCAAAATATTATTTTAATTTTTAATCAAAATATTTTTTAATTATTTTCACAAATATTTTTTCTCAAAATATTTGTTTAACTTTTTTAAGTGAAAATATTTTTTTAATTTAAAATTTTATTTAATTTTCTTAAATTCAAATAACAAATTTTTCCTAAAAATCAATTTATGAATTCAAAATCATTGGTTACTTTTTCTTTTAGTCAAAATATTTTTTAAATTATTTAAGTGAAAATATTATTTTAATCTAAACTTAATAAATTAGAATATATACTTATAAAAAATTAATGATTATTATATCTATTAGATCATTTTAAAAATTTATATCAATTATTGCATAGAAAGCAACAACTCAATAATAAAAAATTTAAGATTTATTAAATGAATTTACATTTAAATTTATAAATAACTTATTTAAATTTTAATATGAAAAATAATTCTTCATTTTTGTCTAAAGTTTAAATTAGAAAAATATCTTTATTTAAAATTTAAAAATATTTTGAATAAAAAAATAGCTAATGATTTTGAATTGATAGATTGATTTTGAGAAAATTTACTGTTTAAATTTGTGAAAACTAATTAAAATTTAATTTAGAAAAGTATTTTTATTTAAAAAAAATTAAAAGAATATTTTGATAAAAATAAAGAATAATTAAAAGAATATTATTTAAAATAATTAAAACACAAAAATATAAATGATACTAAATACCACTAAAATTTAACTGATGTGAATCTTACGTGAATTATTTAATTAGCAATTGCTAGAAAGAACACTAAAGTTTAATATATATTAGCAAATTTTTGAAATCTCTATCTGAAAATCTGACACAAAGTATCACATATATATTTTTTTTTATTAAACATGTTATGTAAAAATTATATTATCGCTTTCAGCTTATTAAATAAACTACTTAAGAGTCATATTATCTAAATTTTAGTTACTATTTAAAAAAAAAATTAAAATTTAATATTTTTTTATCATTTATATTTTTTACTTTTTAGTTCTTTTAATTACTTTTCATTTCAAGATATTCTTTTCATTTTTCTCAAAATATTCTTTTAATTATTTTAACTAATATTCTTTTAATTATTTTTATTTTTTTGAAAATATTCATTTAAATTTTTTAGTGAAAATATTTTTCTATTTTAAATTTTAATTAATTTTCATATATTTAAACAATAATTTTTTTCTAAAAATTAATCTATGAATTCAAATTTATTGGTTATTTTTTTTTTAAACTATTCTTTTAATTTTTTAAATGAAAATATTAGTCTAATATAAACTTATTAAATTAGAATATATTCTTATAAAGATTATGATTAGTAGATGATTTCAAGAATTTATATAAATTATTACATAAAAAAACAACAATTCAATAATAAAGATCTATTAAATGAATTTATATTTAAATTTATAAATAATTTATTTAATTTTTAATGTGAAAAATAATTCTTCATTTTTTTTTCTAAGACTTAAATTAGAAAATATTTTCACTTAAAAATTAAAAAATATTTAAAATGAAAAAATAACTAATAATTGTGTTGATAGATTGATTTTTTGCAAAAATTTACTATTTGAATTTATGAAAATTAAATAAAATCTAACTTAAAAAAATATTTTTACTTGAAAAAATATAAGTATATTTTGATAAAATTAAAAAATAATTAAAAGAATATTATTGAAAATAGTTAAAATAATATTTTGATAAAAAATTAAAAGAATATTTTAAAAAGAAAAAATAATTAAAAAATTAAGAGAAAATACAGATGGCATTAAAAATAACTAAAATTTAATAAATTTTTAATATGATCATAACTTTTTTATGACTTATTTAATCAGTTGAAAATGAAATAATCATTTCGAAAAGAACACTAAAGTTCAATATCTTTTAGCTAATTACCCTAATTAGAAGTTTGAAAAATTCAAGATATATTGTATCATTTGGTACAAAATTAAATCCAAACAATGTAAACACCCTTAACCCTAACCGAACTCATGCCACTTTAACATAAAATACAAATAAGTTTAGTGATCTTTATAATAAAGAGAGAAAAAAAAAAAAAAAAGCAAAATATAAAATACTTGCTATTGTAGTCATCACAAAATAGTGAAATGGTAAATAACATTACAAAAATACTGTGTAATGAATGAAATCTAACCCTTCATTTCTAGTTGAAATTAGTAGACCTAGATCCTGGGTTAAAAGAAACTGAACCCGTAACAAATTTGTAGATGCAGTTTTGCACATATTGGCAAGCAAAGCTTTGCACATTACTGCGATGCGATGCAAGAAAATGAAGGTACTTTTCAATTATTGCTGCAGCTAATGAAACCACTTTGATTCAGTATTGATTTGATTACAACAGTGTTTAAACTCAGGAGAGAGCATCACATAATGATTTGTACGCATCAACACAAAGTTTGAATTTTTCTTCAGCCATTGCCTGCAATAATACATAAAAAAAAACGACCCATTAAAGAAATTAAATGCATGCACAATTCGCGTAACTTTCAATATCTAATTTGAGTGGGTCGCAAAAGTTAATCCCTCTACTCGTGGGCTTACTCTCTCTCATGTATATAGACATATGCACATAAACAAATTGTCTAATTTGGCAATGAATCATGAAATTTTAAATTTGAATCAGCAAGTTCCTGTGATAAATTGATTATAAGCTCAGAAAGTATAAGAAAATGACCAGTAAAACTTAGCATTTCTACATATACTGCATATTCACTGTGCTTTACAATCATCCCAAAGTAGTGAAAAAGAGGATATAATGAGAGAAAACCAGCAAAATCACACTAATAAATAGTCAATGACTTGATCAGAGTGAGACCAAATCAAAAGGAAGAATATCGATTTAAAAGCTGAAATAAGAAATTCATGCAACTAAGGAGAAAATAAAATGAATGTAATAACAAATAAACAGAATGGGAAGCAAGCAAATTTCATCAACTAACCTGTGAAGGACCTTGATGTTTATCAGGATGCCATTTTAATGCTGACAAGCGAAAACTGCAAGGTTAAATCACATAATTCAGATGATAAAAAAAAAAGCATAATTTCAGATGATAAAAAACAGAGTTTAAAGAAAGATAAACAAAGTCTGTTGCAACCACAACATAAAAAATTATGCTTGTACTTTAAGGCAGTAAAGGCACTGACTGATGCACATACGCATTTTTAACATCTTCAATTCTCAAGGGACCTCTTGGAGGCAAACCAAGGATTATTCTGTCATTGCAAGATCCTATAGAACAAGGCTCATTATCAGACTCAGGTTCATTTCTAGCATCCCAATCTTCATCTCTATGATTTGTCTGATTTGGCTGCTCTCTCCACTGAAATCCAAATGTTGAACCTCGGAAAGAAGACTCGTTAAAAGACCAAGTATACCATCTGTTTCCAAATGTTGCTTGAAACACTGTCTCAGGACAATCAGAGTCCTCACAGAAACTCTCTCTTCTAAACTTTCCTGATCATGCAATAAAAAGAAGGCATGCAGTACGTCAAAATACAAATGTGTCAAGGATCACAAACTTTTGTACCTAATGAACAAAAATAATAAATTATCAGCATAGCTTCAACTCTTATTACTTTGACAATAATATTTATAGTTGCTATTTAGTAAACAAGCCAAGCTAAGCCAGGCTAGCAGAAGCTTTATCGGATCATCTCATTTGCAAGCCTACACGCATCTAAGCCATGACGCATGTTGCATGCATCGGTTAGAGGTCACTAGCCTTTCCCTTATGGAGGTGGTAGGGCCAATGTCTTGTGCCTCGGGCGTGTCTTTAACAACTATGGCTTCAAGTCAGAAATGACACATTCCTATTGCACAAGGCTCCTTGCTTTGCAAGAGTCGAATGAAAGCCATCTATCATATGCAATCTCCTATTGCTTTTCTGCAAACAGATTATCTCTACAACTCAAACCTGTGATCTTGTAGTCAGAAAGGAGAAACCCTTGGGACCAAATTTAGAGGCATGAAAACTTTATGGCTTTTACTCGATAAAAGCACATTATGCAAATTGCTTCCATCTTCTATTACCGGCACTTTATATATGTTGACAAGGTATGCAAGATATTGTACTTGGTTATCCAAGTCACTCAAAGCCTACAAATTTACTTCTTTATGCAAAAAGAAAAGCCTTAAAGAACTTTCTGCCTTCATTTTCACTCTCATTCTTCTCAAGTGTGGATGTCACTTGAGCTTTGTTCTTCTCTTTTTCTTTCCCTTTCCATTCTCTCGTGATAGAGAGGCTTGGAATTTAGTGCACTCCCCCTATATTTCTCTTTTTTCTTTTCTCTATTACCATATCTACATTCTGCTCACAACATTTGTTAAAAAACAATGGAGGTAAAAGAATCACGACTCTAAGTTAGTTTCTTCTCCATGTTTGCATCACTTGGATTTACAACCTGTTCATAGATCAGGTTTGGGTTTGAAAAATGTTAAAATTTTCAAAGGTTAGTCATGCTCGACCCATAACTTTCTCCAAAAAATGAGGCCTGCGGCCCAACCCACAACAAGTGGTAGTGAAAACAATATTACTAGGGAATTACCAAATTCCACTCTTTAACTTACTGATGATTGGTGGTTAGAGAAAACTAAATTGATTCAGAATGTTACTATACTTGGGCTTTTATTTACTGAATAGCAAAGCATTACAAATTGATTAGGGCATCATACAACACAGAAGGGATCCACATGCACAAAATACTAGATGGACCACATTGTGTGAACTTCTAGCAAAGTGAGAGAAAATCCTGGTCACTATTATGAAATGGGAAACATTTCAGTATGAACATGAAGGAACAAGGGTAAAGACAGATTTCAAAAATTAAGCAAAATAATGAAAACAACCGACTAAATGCATTGAAATAAACACAAAGTAGAAAAAAGAGAAAAGGCTCACGTTTAACTTTCTTGACATGAGGTTTCCGAGAATGTCGAGCAGAGGACTTTAGATGATTTTTCTTACGAGTGCCATGAGAGTCCTCTGGATCAAATGCCCATATTCGCTCTTCATCCTGCACACAAGTGACAAAGCTATGCATGTATTACTACCCAGATAAAGGAGAATTTTTGGCCAAACGCAAGTGGAGAACAGAAGTATCGTATAAATTAAATGATGGGGCATATGCATCACGGTCAAAGAAAAAGTAATGGAAAAGTAGAGATAATAAATTGGACCCAACACATCCTTAGTACCACTGTGGTTAGTAAAACACGCAAGGTTTTTTCTTTACCAATCCCTTGAAATTTTAAGTGCTAGATTAACCATTGTTAGAATTAACTGATTCTCAACCTGAATTGGTCAATCCACTTCGCTAGTTTCACCAAAAGTGCATTCACCAATTGGTGATAGAATTTAAAAATTACAAAGTTCCTTTATTGAATTGAGAAAAAAAAATAAAATTGAAGTTTATGATAAAATTAGAAAAAGAGCCAAAAGTTCAAGAATAATTTGCAATTAGGCTTTTTTTGTGGTTCTCTCCCTTCTCTTCTCTCTTTGTTGAGCAGCAACTATGGGTTTACTGCACCACTTCTACAGCTACCTGCTACCATTTTCTCTTTTTATTAGATATTCTTGCAGTGGACCATGTAATAATATACTTATTCAATATTTCAGATTTTGACGTCATGCTTGTTTTACATGGATATATGCCATTTGTAATTATATTTGAGAATTTGTATTGAATCTTACTATTTGATTCCCAATTTACAAAATTAGGATTTCAATCTTTTATTTAATTCTCGATTTGATAACTATGGCTAGATCTTTTTTTAACAGCTATTAAATCTCCAAGGTATGTCTAACCAAAAGTATCAAGTGCAAATCAACAAGTTTTACAGAAAATCAAGCCTCCAGGTAGATGTCACGTCCAACTACTAGCAAAAAAAACGTTACTCTTTTGTTTGCCAATTACTTATTCATAAATGGCATCTACAGTTCTTTTCCAGCAGTTGTATTTGAAATATAATATCTAATTATGGCACAGTAAAATGAAAATAGTAAGCAATAAAAATACATCCATTAAACAAATTTAACTTGTTCTCAACTCCTATACATGCTGAAAAAAGAGTGATATTATATAATTGTTAACTATTCAGAGAAATTTTGTGTTAGACGTAAAACAAAAAAATAGGGTTTGAAACCTACAGACTGTAGGAATGGGATACATTTATAATACAAGTAGACCATAATTATGTATTGTCTATTAAATGATTTAAGCAAGCCAGAAATGGATGCAATCATGTATCCGCACTAAAACTTTCCTTCAATAGTCTGGATCATTACCAGAATTTTGCATCAAGGATTTAGTTAAAACAGGCCACAGCAAATTCACCTGGAATGAAGCTTTAGACGACCCACTGTTGAAGAGAAGATCTTTTAGGGCTTTCTTTGCATCAGCACGTTTTTGACGCACTGCATATCTTACATAGTTCTGAATTTAGATTTCCAGTGTCAGGAAACTTTATTTGATGAGCAAATAAAAGAATATACAGAGACGTAAACTGATGGAGAAGTGAGATGGAATATATAAAATAAATAAATAAATAGATAAAATTAAAAAAAAAAAAATCAAAAGATTACACAGATGCTAAGGCTTTGAATAAAGGGCACGGGACAAGTTTTGAAGTTTAAATAGCTAAACTTGCAGAGGCTTTGATCTTTCACAAATGAAAAATTAAATATATTTGCATCTCAATTTCCAAGCAGGTAATACATAATAGATATATCATGTAAATACAAAATTAGATAAGAAAGCTTATACCTTGGATGGTTGTTGGAAGCTTCTTACAGCCTGCAAAAGGATAATAAATGTCAATATTTCTCCACAAGGAAAAGCCATATGATGCCTGCCAAACAAAGAAACATAAATATAATAATGAGAGTCCACCAGAACCATGAACAACACTCATAACTCCCCAAAGGGTAAAAATAATTTTGTACCAAATAGGCTGGTTAGATTTGTTTCACCTTTGCAGCACAGAATTAGAGCTTTGATTTTGGAATATATTAGAAGACACCCTTTCTTTTTCAAGCTAATTAAATGATATAATCCTAATATGCAGCACATATACGAGAAGCGAACCACAGGAATTTTGGAAGGAATAAAGAAAAGAATACTGATAATGGAAAGAGAAAAGATCATTAAAATAGGAAAAAAAGAACAAAAAATTAGGCTAAGATTACAGAGTGCTATATCAAAAAGGAAACACTCGTACAAGTGTGCAAAGGAGAGAATTCTAAGTGCTATCCACAGAAGCAAACCAGCCAAAAAGATTTTCAACTGCAAAAAATCTCTGTTTTAAAAAATTGGATCTTGCTGCTCCGCAATACAGAGACCATATGGCATGAAGTGGTTACACATAAAAGTCATGATATTCTCTTCTAAACTTACATATCTTCCTGCAAGCAATTGCTTTATGATTGAAGGCATCACTCAAAAAATCCTGAACAAAGAAAAAGCCACTGCCATGACTCTCCACCGGATTGCAAAAGCAGATGCTGGTCAACAGTCCCTTCATCCTGACTGCAATATAAAACCAATTTGTCCATACTCAATCTTATTTTGATGTCTTTCTATTTCTATTTTTATTTTTTTTTAAGTTAATAAGCTGCAGCACTTTCATTTTAGGAAGCAAGGATGTTGTTGCAATTTAAAGATTTGTTGTAATGGGATGGCTACATTTCTTTAGTGTTCATTTTCAATATTCATAATTATTCTTCTTTGAGCCTATGTAGGTGCAGGAAAACATCAATCTTTTTAGCTTTTCTACGATAAAAATTGTCACTGGAAAATAGGTGAGAAAAAATAACACTTTGCCATCTAAGGTACTCTTCGGTCCTATGTAAGTGGCTCCTCTAATGTCTTACTAATGACTTCAATAACCAAAATGCATTAAAAATCAAAAGAAGGGTATCATTGTTATCTGCTAGGCAGGTAAAGCTAGCAAGGAGACCTATAACAAAAAGGAAATCTAGTTAAAATGAAGATCTACACAAACTTGTTCGCTCAACTCAAAACCCATATTACTCAAAATATGCTGAAAAAATCCCAATTCACGAGATTGTAGGCTTTTCTAAGTCCAGTTTGCTACTTTAACAACCACAGCCACTTCTTTAGGTCTCAAGTCTACCAGCTTATAAGTAATTAGAACAGCACCAATGACCATACGAAGGTAGAAGTGTAGAACGAATTTTGCCCCATACTTTAAATGCTATTACAAGGGAAGCGAATATAGAATAACAATTAAACTACCCTTTACTACACAGATTTACAAAGGCAAATTTGAAGACCCATATGCTAAGAAGACCCATATCCAAATAGTCAATCATTTCAGCCATGAATAGAATTGGAACTTGGAGTAGGCCTTGCTATCAATGAAAGTTCCATCATCATTTATGCACCATTTGTCCCATTGAAAGCTAGGAAACATTAACCTCTCCTCAAGAAACAAAGTATGAAATTCCAATGACAAGTCGGACTCTTCTTACACCTTATCAAGGACCTAAAAAACACAAGCTCCATAAACTTCTATCCCCCCCAAAACCGTGTGGCTCAGTGATTGCCAAATAATCTCGTCTACAATTCCAACAATTACACTTCTAAACAATCAGTTTAAACATTAATCAAGACCTTAATGAAATATATCTATCTATTTCAGAAAAAATAAGCAACGAACTGAGCATAAAGTATAAAGTTACAATCTTGAAATTTCAAAATCAAACAACCCAAAACTTACCATTTCACCAATAAAAGAAATGGAACAACCTATCATAATCAAATTCCTCCTCAAAACAAAACCATCAAAATACCAAATACAAAATAATAGCTTTAAACAAATGAAAGTGAAAAAATAATTTAACTTACAGCGTTCCACTTGTTCTTCCATTTTTCACATGTAGTGGGTGTAGAATGAATTGAAGCAAAACGGGTACTTGTTATTGATGTTGTTGATGGTGAAAACGTTGGAATCAAGAAGTTTTTGAGCATGTAAACGTTTCGCCATTTGGGTATTTGCATAATAGAATAAAAGAATCTAACTGTTTGTTAAAAACCAAAAAGGAAAAAAAAATAAAACAGTTTTTAAATTGTGTCTGTAGCTAGGATTTGGGCTATAGTTAAGGAGAGAAAAGTGTTGTTTTTGTGGTAAAGAAGGGACTCTGGAGCTGAGTTCCTTCAACAGACGATATTTGATTATGTTGACCCACGAAGACGATAGTGAGTCTGCGTCTTTCAATTTCTCGATCCCCGAGTAGAGCGAGGGCGGAGAGCTCTTTTTGCCTAAAAGAATGGTTTTGGGCTGGACAATTCTCCTAGCTTTTGGACCTGGCTTGAGATAGTTTTAATACACATAAATATATATTAATAATTTAGAAAAAATATACAAATATACGATTTTTTGATTTTTTTTTTCATTTTTATAATTTTTTTTCTTTCACTTTTACCTTTTTTTTTTTTTGGTACGTGTTTAATATAGTTAGTATATATTTAATATATTTTTGACATATATTTAATATATATCATATTTTTTAAAAAATATTTATAAATATGTAATATTTTTAAAAAAATATTTTTACAACAGGAAAAATAAATTTTTTTCATATTTTTGTAAAAATTTCTATATTTATATATATATATATATATATATTGCAAGTAAAATACATATAATTATTCATTTTATACATATATTTATGTATATATATGCTTTTCAAATATAAATGAATATCAGCGACTCGCTTTACTTCTAAATTATAAGACAAATATAATATAAATATGTCATTCTCAAGCCATGGCCATCCTAATAAGAATTGACAAGAGCTTGGCACCTCCTTGTCTTTAATATTTTATTATTTTTTTATTAATAATTTTAAAGTTAAGTTTTTAAATAATCAAGTGATTAAGTAACAATAATATGCAAATAAATTTATACGAGTGATGATCTTGATTTATATTATATGATTGACTTTATAAACAAAAAATTGTAATTATATATATGTGTTTTGCATAAAAAAAAACCTATTAAGACGAAATTTTAAGTATGTCACGCTTTAAATTTTAAGAATTAACTCAAAATTTTGATTTTTGATAGATAACAGCTTTTAGATATCTTTTTAGGATTTTTTTTTTCAATTTCTTTATTATAATAAATATATCAATGTATAAATATATATATATATAAATATTTATGTCTAATAATTTATACATATTAATATATATAAGTTTAACTTTTAAATATTCTTAATCCTAATTCAATATTTTTCACATTATCTATTTATGTTAAAGAGATGAAAGAGAAAAAATATTAATTTATTTTAATTATGTAATATTATTTGATTCAACAATTAGCAAACTTTAATTAATCTTATAGCCCATTTGGAACATTAGAAATTGAGGCAGGAATTGGAATTGAGCCCAATAATTAGAATTCTTTTATTTGGTAGTCCATATGAAATTGAAATTAGAAATTGACAATTCCAACTTTAGAATTAAAATAGCTTATACGCGAGGAATTAAAATTTCATTTGCTAACCTTAAAAATTATAATTCCAAATTCTTATTCTCACAAAAAACATGTCTGACTTGAATTCGAACTTTTTTATCTAAAATAAACTTCTTTCTCACTTTTTTACAGGTTTCTAAATACATCTGATGAAATCGATCTATCTCACCATTAATCATTAGGTTTGTTTTCTTTAAACTTTATTTTCATCACTTTCTCTCTCTTTCTCAGTCTTCATGTTACATGTTAGCTTAATAAAATTCACTTTTTTTTAGTGTAAAGACATTTTATTTGTGAATTTTTAATTATATGAATACATCAATAAAATGTATAGATAGCCAAATCCTTACTTTGATGTTGAAGCGATGGTTTATTATAGCAAAAGTGAAATAAGTGAGATTAGTGAGAAAGAGTTAAATTGGCATTATTTAATTACCGTATTTAACAAAATTATATAATTTTGTTCAAATATGCTAATTTTTGTGATTGATTATTTGAAAAATATTTTATTATTATTATCCGTCACAACATTTATCAAAGTCCTTTTTTTAACTCTTTCCACGATGATTTATTAAATTAGATAGTGAGAAATTTATGTGGGGATTATGTTTTATTCTTGATTTTATAATATATTAACAGGTCAAAAATTGTATGGAGCTAAAAATAATTATTTTTTCCAAAATTACTATCTTTATTAACATTAACTAGCTTTTAGCTTAGTGGTATATTGAGCCTAATTAACGAAAAAAAAAGAAGAAGAGAAGATACGGGAATGCAGAGATTCATGCAAAATTTAATTTAAATGTTGCTTCAATCAAAAGCAGGAGCCATAAAGAGTTGAAGATTGCCTCATTTTGATTCTTTATAACACATGGTAGCTTCATATTTTAATTTGGTACACTCTCCAAAGAAAAGGAGAGAGAAAGATGCCTTTCAACACATGGCTAACATTATGTACATAGCCAAAATTAGTGAGTTAAACAAATTCATGGCCAATCATTTAATTAAGAAAAAGAATGTATAGGGTCCGTTAATTAAGAGGTGCCCACCAACTCTCATATTTAATATTTATTTAAATTTTTTTTTTTTATTTTTATGTTAATAAAGGCTTTAAAATCAAAATTTCAGTTTCTTTTACTTTTACTCACTAACAAATAAGTATGTTTTAATCTATTCACTTTTATTTATTTTCAAGTAGCATCATTATCATAAGTCTCCAGAATATAACAAGGACTTCCAACTTGAGTTTGAGTATTAATTTAATTACTTATTTTCATTAGGCTAAAGTCATCAATGCATTTAAGTTCTTGTGATTTGATTATTTGGCTAATTATATAAGGTGCTTTTGTTATGTTTTTGCAAATTATATGTTATTGTGCTTTACTTTAAGTGATTTTAGTTGTAAAGAATTTAATATATGTTATTGTGCTTCACTTTCTTAGATGATGAAGAGATCATTATAAATAAATTTTATCAAAAGATGAGAAAATGAAACAAACAAAAAAAGAAAAATTACTAATGAAAGCATTTTACATAATTATTGCTACTATATCTGTTTGGTATTTTGAACAATTTGTATCTAGAGAACCTAGACCGATGAATGAAGAAATAGAAGATAATTTATTGAGAAAAAGTCTTTTAAGGTGTTTATATGAAGGCAATTATTCTAATTGTTATAATTAATTACGCCTTACTAAGATAACATTTTATGATCTTTGTAATATATTACGCGAGAATGGAGGATTACATGATACTAATAATGTAATTGTTAAGGAAGCTGTGACAATGTTTAAACTCATGTTAGGACATGGAATTAAATTGAGAGTGGTAGGAGGAATGTATATTCGTTTATTAGAGACTGTTAGTAGATATTTTTGAGAAGTTCTCCATTTTGTACTTGGATTTGCTAAAGAGTATATCAAATTACCTGACCCCGCAATAGAAATGCCAACTGATGAAAAGTAGAAGTGATTTAAGGTAAGTGTGTGTATATTAAAATTAATAATGAAAAGTTAACTAGTAAAATTGTTGCAAATATATTGAAACTTTTTATAAATTATATTGTATATTTCAATAAAATCGCCTTAGAGCCTTGAATGGAACACATGTAGCATTTAATGTTCCATTTCTAGACCAAAGTAGATATAGAAATAGGAAACAACAAATGATTATAAATATTTTAGGAGTTTGTGATCAAAATATGAAGCTTATATATGTGTTGCCCAAATGGGAGGCTTATCTTCATATTCTAGAGTTCTACGTAATACTATGACAAGATCAGATCTCTTAACTGTACCCTTCGGTACAACCTATATCTTTTTTTATTTTTTATTTTTATATTTAATTAGTTTTATTATTATACAAAATTTTCATATGGGAATCAAATTTGTATTCGCAAGAAAATATTATTTAGTTGATGCCGGATAAACTAATGGTCCGAGATTTCTAACTCTTTATTGACCAACTCAGTACCATTTTAATGAATAGGCAACTAGTGGTAATAATCCAAAAAATTATAAGGAACTTTTTAATCTTCGTCATTCTTCAGCAAGTAACGTAATTGAAAGATGTGAACAAGTGATTTTGCACCCAAGCAGACTCGAGTCATCCTATACTAATTAGTAATCGAACAGAGGTAAAAATTGCCTTCAATATAGATAAACTGAATCGTGCCAAGCTGATCGATGTCAACTAGAGGTTAAACCACTTCTAATCGGGAGAATCAGATCGGATAAGCATCAGAATAAGCCTAGGTGGTGGCGCCGCTAGTGCCACAAGCAGCACTTGGCAGCACCGCCACCAAGAGCAAGTGTTGCCGCCAATGCCCTTCTTAGCTACCTCCAACATGCTTGTCCTTTATCGCCAAGCTTCAGCCCAAGTGCCACCAAATCCTGAATGTGAATCCCACATTGGATTTTAGTCTGATTTTTCCTCAGCCATTTTCCTATAAATACAAGGCTCAATTTTACTTCAAAGCACACCGACTCTCATTGAGTTACAGAATAGTTAAGTCAAATTTTTCTTAGTTGGCTCTCCTTTCTCCCTCCTTATTTGATATTCTTGTTTATAAGCGGTTCAATTCTTTTTGATTTTGAACTAATTTCCTTATCTCTCTTTGAGTGGGAGGAATAAAAGACCTAGAGTGATCTTTCTTTAAGTCAATCCAGAAGTATCAATCTCCTATCAAGAAGCATCAATCCAATCAACTCGAAGCACATTGTTGTGCTAACAAAATTAACTCGAAGCACGTCGTAGTGCTAATCTTACTCAATCAAAGTGGAACTTTGATATGAGCGAGCTTTAAGAAGTCATCCCCCGTAAAGTAAGACCCAACCCCTTCGAAGAAGGTATCCCTCTTAGACTAAGGTATCGTGTTCGTACCTTGAAATTAATTGGTTTAAATCAATTAAAAGAATCACAAAATCAATCTTTTCTTAAAATTGAATCAAACCCCCTTCACAAAAAGGGAGAACTGCGTGAGTTTTGATTCCTATTCAATAGGATATACAGACAAACTGTTTCAGAACTTCAAATCCAAAAATACCAAAGACTCTCATTTTTTTTTTAAATTAATTTGTTTTAATGATGCTTTGGGGAATGTGTGGTTAACCTAGAATTTCTATTGAGGACTAGAGTTAACATCCTCTATTATTGACTTTTAATGTAATAAACCTCTTTTACTTACTTTATGAATGCTACATTACTTGCCTTATTGTTCATGCATTGTATATTTTCCATTCATCGTATTAATGTCATTCTTATAAAATTATTTATAAAACTTTATTTTCATAAGTCAATTGTTAAATGAAAAGCCAAAGTTTGAGTTATTGTAAATTAAAAATCTAGTCCCCGAGCTTAGTCCCGGTTCGAAGGTCTAGTGATTTTATCCTTGAGCTATAAATTGGAGTCAAATTGAGTTTTATTTCTTTTTTCCTTAAAAATGAAGGTGGCGACTCTATAAGTTTTTAAATAAAGATCAAAGAAAAAATTTGGCTGAAACTGCCTTTAGTCCATGGAAATTTGCCCCTTTGATTTGAGCAACCCAGTATTCGAACGAGGCCTCACAAAAGAACATTTGGCTTGTTAAAGAAAATATGGGCTATATTGTGTACATCCTCTTACTTTAGCACTAAAATTCAGGTATATAAAAATAATTTTAATAAAAATGTAATGTAATTGGCATGCATATATAATAAATTTATTTTTTACATACATGGTTCGGATTATTAATGCTTGTTATGTATTATATAATTATATAAGAGACAAACAAAAGGAGAAAAGATGATGAATTACTTAGATAGGTTGATGCAGAATTGGCTATTGAACAATTGGATGAAGGTGGGGATGAAAGAGAATTAATTAGATCTGTCCAAGTTAGTAACGAATGGACAACTTTTAGGGATGAATTAGCTACTATAATGTTTAATGATTATCAAGTTCGGCATGGATCTAATACATAACCTGAAAAAACTTCAATATTTTGAAAAAAAATTAGATGTTATTTACATGACTTTCTTATTAGTAGTTTTTGGCTCAGTTTTTTTTTGGCACATAGCATATATTATTTTGATGCATCATAAACAAAATATGTTATTATTCTAAGATCATATGGTGATGGAATTTAATGTTTTTAGAAGATATTGCAAGAAACTTTTGGTATGTATAAAAGTTTATAATGCATTAGTATTATCTTACTTATGATTAAATTTATATGATTAATTAACTTCTATTTATTTGAATACTAGTTTCTCATAATGGACAAAAGTAAGAATAACAAGATTAAGGAAAAATCCAAATCTTATTTAAAATGGACCATGGCAATAGATTGTGTTCTAACCATTGTGCTTCTTGATCAACATAATTTGGGAAATCATCCACCAAATGGATGAAAAGTTCCTGCATTCACTGTTGCTATAGATGCTTTTAAAGAGCAATGCAATGTTTTCATCACTAAAGATAATATCAATTCTCGATTGAAAAGTTGGGATAAACAATACTCTATTGTGAATGTCATGCTTAGTACACGTGGTTTTAGATGGGATTGTGTCATGACCCGGTTTCCCAAGCCGCGACAGTCCTAGGGCACTGGAATTGCCAATGGCGACCGGCACCTGTAGAACTCAATATCAATCAAATCAATCCTATCAATTCACTATAATTCATGTACATCACATTCACATTCATTCATTATTAATCTCAACCTGTCATATATTTTGAATCAATTGTATTTACAATACCCACAGGATCATATCAATCATAAACTTTCTATATCATAATATCATCATTGGGATACATGTTCATTCCGTAGCTAACCCGTACATACCCATGGAGCAGCTAGATTATGAATACCAAAAATAAACATTATCCAAAATAGAGTAACTGTGAATACATCTGTAATCAATGGCAGAATTTCCAGAGAAGTAGAAGTCTGAATTCTGCAGCTCTAATCCTCTCCTGAAAGGGGAAACAATTAAAGGGTGAGTATAGATGATACTCAGTGAATTCATATGCATCCAATAAATAATAGGTGTCAATCAATAATAACAGGGTACCGAATAATTATCAAGGTACAGCAAAACAGTAACATCATATGGTTCAGTAGTATATATGGAGAGACAGATATCGGGATGGACTGCATGAAAAGAAATCATGCAATCTCCAGTCAGTCAGTGCGTTGGACCATGTAGGTCCTAGATCATCCATAACAGGGCATATAACATAAGGCGGATCAGACCTTATGGCCAGGACCATAATCCCCTCCTAGCTAGGGTACATATATACAACATGCACAAGGTCGACAGTATTTCCCCACTCTCTTGTTGAATCGGAAGTTCTGTCATAACCATATCGAGGTCAATAGCAAGGGATACCATAAACAATAATAGTATCCGGATTCAATCAATCAATCAATCGGTTCGGTATCAATCATATCAATAATCAATATCAATAATGGTCATGCTATGTGCAATATCCAATATAGTTCATGATTTGATAATAAGGGTAATTCATATGACAAAGAAATAAGGTTCGGTATTTAAATGTAGGTATCAATAAATCAAGATTTGTATAACATTGCATAAGTTGATTTAATAAAGGAATATGGATAACAAATTTAAAAGGAATTTAAAGGTATCACAACACAATGGTTCGGCCAATTGGGGTTTTTCCCAAATGGCGTTCAACAATAAATCGAATGAATTTAATAGAATAAATGATGCATGTAGAACTCACCTTAACTTTCCAACAATCAATTGCTTAGCCAATCTCACCAATTTCCTCAAAAATCCATAAATTGGCTACTTTGAGGACTCAATCTCCACAATCTCCAATTTCACATTAAGTTGTTCATCAATTTCGTGTTCTCTTATACTCAATTAACTAATTCTATCATCTATTCAGGAATCCCATCACTAATTCATCAATTCAAAATTCAAAGTTTCACATAAACCCTAGAGTTTAGGGATTTCCATTATTTAGAGTTAATCTAACTAAAATAACTCTAAACCTATTCATTTTAACCTCAATAATATCTATTGAATCAATAAAAACCAACAAATAATCACTTACCTCGAAGGGTGATTCACAGCAGAAATTCCTTTTACTGTTACTGCCAATATTTCCAGCCCCTCCTCACTGGCTATGGACTGAAAGAGGATGAACCCAAATAGTATTTATGATTCTCACAATTTTATCTAGAAAATTCTGTGGAGAAAATGTGAGAATCGGTGAGGAAGATATTGAACAATGGTCGGGCTTTGGGAGAAGAAGGGACGAACGTAGTGATGATAGAAAGAAAGAAAAATGACTTAACGTTCTTAAGTATCAGCTACTGCCTCTCTTAAATAGGCTACTGCCTATCTGTTAAAATCTCGTTACTGTGCACTAATGAATCCTGCCTCGCCAAAATTCAATTTGCTGGTCTAGCTTGCCGCTTGCCGGCTCACCAGACCCAGCTCGCCAATGCCTCTTCGCATTGCCGGCTTGCCTTCGCCAGTTCGCATATGCCGGCTCGCCAATGCCTCTTCGCATTTCCTGCTCGCACATGCCTCTTCGCTATTCCTCTTCGCATTTCCTCTTCGCCTTTCCTCTTCGCTATTCCTCTTCGCATTTCCTCTTCGCCTTTCCTCTCCGCATTTCCTCTTCGCCTGTTCTTCTTCGCATATCCCTCTTCGCCTTTCCTCTTCGCATTTCCTCTTTGCCATTCTCCTTCGCCATTCCTCTTCGCAAGGCCAGCTCGGCATTGCCTCTTCGCGAGGCCAGCTCGCCAATGTCGGCTGGGAACCCTTAACCCAGTTTCCACAGATTCGCTACTGCCTTCAATTTCTCAATTCCTTAACACTTAACATTTCTCATGCAAATTTCAATAACTCAATCAATATTTCTCACAAAATTTTTCATACTCATTTTCTATCATTATCCAAAATAATTAATAAGTAAATATTTATACTTATTTTGAAATTAATTAATTAGCCAATTAAAAAAAATAAATTTATACACACATATATATACAAAGATTATTTAGGAAAATGATGGGTGTTACACTCTGCCCCCCTTCAATTAAATTCGTCCTCGAATTTAAATACATTTTATCTCAAAACTGGAATAGGGATGGGTATCTGTTCCGCATCTCCTGCTCACTCTCCCATGTACACTCCTCTATTGTTTGATTTTTCTATAACACTTTAACCATCGGGATCTCTTTGTTCCGAAGCTTTCTAACCTGTTGATCAACAATCTCCATAGGTAGATCCTCATATGATAAATTCTCACTGAGATCCACATCTTGCATCTCCAAAATGTGTGATGGATCCGATACATATTTCCGCAACATCGATATATGAAAGACTGGATGTACATGGCTCATACTAGATGGAAGAGCCAATCTATAAGCCACATTGCCAACCCCCTCAAGTATCTCAAAAGGGCCTATAAATCTCGGTGACAGTTTGCCTTTCTTCCCAAATCTCATAACTCCCCTCATCGGTGAGATCTTTAGGAAGACATGATCACCAATAGAAAACTGTACATCCTTTCTTTTAGGATCCGCATAACTCTTCTGCCTA